>JAKCWG010000910.1:0-131878 GCA_021464415.1 Lonicera japonica
CTTAATAATTGTACCAAATCTTAATATGTTAAATGAGTTTTGTTTTGATAATTGATTAGGTTGAAATTAGTGCATCCTTAAAAACGTGTGGATGCCAAGCTGACTTTTAATTTTACATGGAATGAGCATGCGGAGGTGGTGGAAACTTATCTATCTATTGTCGCAATAAATTTGGTGAATTTGTTCCAAGAGACCACTTGCTGCTATTATTGCAATGGAATTATATGACTTAGAGATGATGATTCACATGTATATTGGATTCCTGGAATCTGAAAACTGTAGAGCTATCATTCTTCAATGGCTCACTTACAATGGATTATCATTATAATTCTAATATTCCGACTATTTATAAATGCACAATATGATCATCCACTGGTTTCGCACTTGAATCTGAGGTACATGCACTAGAATTAATGTTTCTATTCTTGTATCCTTCAAATATGTACTAGTCCAACCTTTTTTCTGTTTGAGTCTTGAAATTTTTGTTTGCATATATTCATTGTGAAATAGATGTATTGAAATATAGAAAAAATTTTGTAACACGCCCGTTTTTAATTTACTTTTTTCCTTTGTAAATTAATAGAGTCAATTTCTTTTGTAGTATACAAAGGAACGTAAACTCTTAATTAAAGACAGAGAATACTGCATAATAGTTTCTTTTCTAAACTCAAACTTTAGACACACACTCTCCCAAACCATGAGTTCATTATAGAGATAACTAGGGATAACCTAGTCAACAGGGCTCTCACTTTCGATTGAGAGTTCATGAGTTGATTTGACACTGATACATAACACATGCGTGACACAAATTTCATATAAACTGATTTGTTGTTATATATATATATATACATACAAGAATGAGGGGCTATTCATCCTTTTGCAAATTAGTTTTGAGTTGGATGCTCTCAAGTTTAATAATTTCAATCCGATGAAGTTATTCTTTGGGCTTAAAAGCTTACATGATCTTAAAAAATACACCCGTTGAAGTCAAATGTTATGATGTTTAGCATATATCAGGTTTTTTCTTACCTCAAAGGCCAATTTCATGATTATAATTACTAATTTCAAGTACGTTATAGAACTAAAATGCAATAAAATTAAAGCTCACCAAAAGGTGCAATAACCTCTTTACCCTAGGCTTTCCAATAAGACAATGGTGATGCTGTGATCTCGTCTAGTCCTCCATTATATTCAACAAAAGGAAATTGTGAGTTACTAAATGGAGGCTTGATTATGCTCATGTGCAAGGATTGGGCGTGGAAATACAAGTGTTTAAGCCTTGACTTAATCATACTAGAAGATGCAAGAAGCTTAAATGATGATCATGCATTACATGGGGTCCTAAAGATTGGGGCGTGAAGTTCAAGAGGTTAGGACCGCAAGAAGGCCCATTAGAAAATTTAGAAGATATTAATTTAATTTGCTTTTAAATTAGTGGGCTTCTTGAGTCTCATTATTCCATTAGGAATTAGAATTAGTAATTTCCTTTTTGAATAGTTTCTTTTATTGTCTTATTATTAATTTCCTTATTGCATTAGGAATATTCTACGTGTTATTATTTTCCTTTTCTAAGCAGGAAATAATTTTCTTTTTGAATTAGGATTTAGGCTTTGTTTACTCCTATTTAAAGGAGGCACATTATTGTTTTAGATTAAAAAGAGTTTGATAATTAATAATATTGAGAGTTTTCTCTTTGTGTTCTCTAAGAACATGTTGAACATGTTGAAATGATTAATTCAATTGTTCTTGACTTATCAATCAATTCTTTACCAATTGATTGTGGCGTCTTCAATTATACGAGGTTCACCCTTCTTTAAGCGTTGGGTTGAGGTTTCCGCCTTCCATCTTTCGCGTGATTCCAAGGTTCTAGTCTGTTTATGGACTACGGGTCAAGGGTCCATTAGCCTGGCTAGGAAAGACGATCCGGGTTCGCGTCAGGTGATGTGTCCGATTTCTGGAGCATAGTGGAGAGGCCTCCATATTGATCACCCCCTACAGTATTTATCGAAGAAATAAGCTCTAGCTTAGCAATATCTTTATGTTTTAGTTTTTACTAATAAAGCCCCGATATTACGTAAAAAGTTTTTTATCTTCGTTGTACCATGAATAGGGCGCCGTCATTACCCGGGTGGTTGCCGGTGCCAACTGGGCCATGGTGTATCACTTCCTTGCAGCCATTTCGTTAATGCGATCAAACATGACCTCAACATGTTTAATGTTTTTCAGGTTGAAATTTTGGGAATAACTATTAAAGAGAAAATCAATTTATTAGTATTAAATATGTGAACTTGAAATACATACTAGTGTATATACTACATATAAAAGCATACATTCCTTATATAATCTTTTTTGTTCTGAAAAATTTGTTACTAAAACATATGAGTGTAGAATTGTTGATCATCTCTCCTCGAAGGAAGTTTACAATGAAAATAAGAGTGAATGCTTCCTAATATTTTCAAAAATTGTACAAGCACTCATTAACACAAACCTTTATGTAGTTGCCATATGGAAAATTTTCAGCAATTGGGACCTGATGAGAAGAATCCTTGCACTAGAGAACGCACTACAGACAATAAACAATAATCACTAATTGTTCCAATATCCAATTCCTGTCCAAAATACAAAGTGCATCAAATTTGTCCAAATACAGATGTTGTCAAATGAGCATTTTTTTACTTATTAGATACTTTGTCAAAACAGGGTGGATATCAAAAGAAAATTTGAGCCGAAAACATTCAACGCAAAATCCAATTACCAGTGGGAATTGGTTCAAACCATCACATCCCAAATAGTGATCCCACATCGGATAAATGTGGTATTTAACATGTGTATATATATATATAAGTAAGGTAGAAGCACTTAGAAGTAACAAGACCTTTTGGAAAAGAAAAAAACCCACTCCTATGCTGCAAGGCAAGATCATTACACCATATAATCTGCAATCCATGTGGCCATAAAATAGCCTCGTATACTACTATATTAGACTCGGAACATCCAACAAAAATCAATCGTGAAATAGTTTTAAAGTTTTTATATATATTTGTTTGCAAGGCTTCAAAATTTTCAAATTGTGAATTTTTATAGTCCCAACAAATAAATGGCGCACTTTAAAAATTGAGTATTAAATAAATGTCTCACCGCAAGTAGGAAAACTTCTTGGACATCTTTTGTCCACAAGGACCATTCTAGTTGAACTGCAATTATAGGATGAACAACATGAATCCTTCTCATTGTCGAGGCTGAGGTTTCAGATAGACCTACATACTTGTCCCACTTCCACAAGCAAAAACAGTCAAAAATAAATAAAGTGATGCTAAGAACTACTGCATCATATCTGTAGTACAAAATAAAGCATCATTGACATGACCACAACAAACAAAATCTAAGGGCTAAGAATGCATCTAACATATCCAAATTATGTGTGCACCTATCTATCTCTCCCTCTCTTCCTGTAATTGTTGTATATTTGCTCTCTCAAATCTATAAACAAAAGAATCCGCATTCTCTCTCTCTCATCTTCTTGCCCTCTAAGAGTATCTCTAACAATAATATAAATTTTTGTTTTGTATAAAATATACAAAACTTAGTATTTTTTTTTGTCTCCAACACTCTTTAAACATACTTAGACACGTAAAATGTATGTAAAGTATAGTGTAAAATAGTAAAATACATAGCTTATTTACACTGCCATGTCAGTTTTCTCTTTCTAAAATCTTTTTTGTAAAACTTTAAATTGTAATAATTTTTAATACAAAATATAAATTTTAATAAAAATTATATATTTGAAATCCACACTTCAAGATGAATAAAAAATTATGGAAAATTACACTGAATGGTATTTAATATTTGTCACTATCTTATTGGTATTTTTAAATTTTTACACAAGATTTAAAAATTTATTATTAGAGCATATTCCTTTAAACATCACCATTAGAGATACTCTTAACGTTTTGTAAATCTTTGATTCAAATCACCTTCTCTCCCTCTCAAAATCTCTTTATAAAGTTTAAAGTATGATCACCTAAAAAATCTTTTTAGTTTTCTATTTCATTCTTTTCCTATCCAAGCACCTCATGCATACTTATCAATGTCTTTTACCTCTATTTTTACCTTTTAACCTTTTTTAATTGTCAGTATAATTTGTTTTAAGAAATAAGTTATTACATTTTTTAAGTAAAAATTTAATTTTTTATTCTAATTTTTCCAAATAACTACAAAAAATTAGTCAAAATGTGAACAGCGTCTTTGTTGCAAACATATTGTTTTTATTTAACAAATAAATTAATTTATAGTATTGTTTTTCTAATTTTCAAAAATCATTTTTTTTATATAAATAAATTCTTATCGTAAGTTTTTACAGTTGACTGCCCATAATTGACACTAATTGTTATGATCTTAACTAAAACACTCAAATGTAAAAATCATTCCTTGTACTTGAAACTCATTTTAACCATCTTGATTATTAATTAATTCTTTTCTTTCTTCATCGTGTAATTTCATTAGTGTTTTTTACAAAATTTTATTAGAAATAACTTTTAGATATTTGAGAGAGCAAGACAAAATAAAAATGAGTATTCTTAAAATAAAGTTCAAATTTTTATTTACCGCAAATATCAAATAATTAACTTTATTTTTAATATTGATTAAGTTTATTAAGCTTTTACAGGGAAAAATACAAAAGTCGAAGAATTCTAAATTTTTTAAGTGGATATTTGATAGTACTGTAATAGTGATCTTCAGTGATATCTTTTATCAATGAATTATGGTATGTTATTGCTTCCTGGACTTTTAATCTTTTTGGTTTTTGGTTTTTGCTTTGTAGAATTTTTTTATTTTTTCAAAATCTATATTTTAAAATTTGAGTTTTCCTATTTCAAAATTTTCATTTAAAACGAGTTAAAAACAAATGAAATGCCAAAAAGTAAGCAAGGTCCAAAAAATATTATTCACCAATTTTTTTATGCTAAATACTTTTTTAAAAAAAATTTATTTTTATAATAGTGCCAGATGGCGCGGGCATACTCTAGTATATACACATGCAACGGCGGAGCTCAGTATTTAGAATAACCTCGTACTTACAATACTAACAATGTAGAACTTTAAAACTTAGTTGAGAATAGTGATAATTTGAAAATACTCATAAATGATATCACAATGTACCGAACAACTAATCAAAATTTGTTTTAAGAATGACCCACTACCTAAGGACGGGATTTAGGCGATGTACCTCATCCGTCGCCTAAGAGATGTTTTTACGTCGCCTTAAATTATGCGACGTAAATTACCTCGCCTTAGATACGTCTCCTAATTTCGGTCGCCCAAGGTCTTAGACAACGTATGATATTATGATGTCGTCTTAGTTGTCCACAAAGGCCAGATAGCTATTATCCTCGGTCGGTTAAGGTGGTAGACCTAGGCCACGCATGTGTTATATTTGGTTGCTTAAGAGGTACATTTAGGCCACGTTGGTTTTATCCTACATTTGCTAAGATGGAAACCTAGGCCACGAAGATATTATCCTTTGTCGTCTAAGGTGGTACACCTAGGCTACATTGGTATTATCTTACGTCTGTTAAGAGGTAAAACTAAGCCACGCAAATGTTATGCTACGTTGTCTAAGGTTGTATACCTAGGCCACGTTGGTATTTGTACTACGTCTCCTAAGAAGTACACCTAAGCCACCCATCTATTATCCTACATCGTCTAAGGTGCTATACCTAGGCCACGTTGGTTTTATACTACCTCGCTTAAGAGGTACATTTAGGCCATGTAGGTATTATTATCCTAGGACTCTTAAGAGGTAAACCTAGGCCAAGAAGGTTAATTCCTTCGTCTCTTAAGATGTACGCCTAGGCCACATAAGTATTATAGTACGTCTACTAGGTGTACACCTAGGCAACGCACCTACGTCGCCTAAGAGCTGGTCACAATTATTAAAAAAGCTTTATAGGCAATAAACCTGATT
This sequence comes from Lonicera japonica, assembly GCA_021464415.1. Taxonomy (NCBI): domain Eukaryota; kingdom Viridiplantae; phylum Streptophyta; class Magnoliopsida; order Dipsacales; family Caprifoliaceae; genus Lonicera; species Lonicera japonica. The sequence continues at coordinate 5,966 of JAKCWG010000910.1, forward strand.
ATTGGGGCCAGTAATACATATTGGTTCCAGTAATCTGATTACTGACCCCAGTAATCCAAGTTTCTGGGCTAGTAATGCATTATTGGGTCCAGTAATCCAAATTTCTAGGCTAGTAATGCATTACTGGTTCTAGTAATCCAGAGTATTGGGGCCAATAATCCTAGTTTTTGTGTGCAATATTCAATTGCAAGTACAACCTGCCCAATTTTTCATTCATGCATTCATTTTCATTCAATAAATATATGTCAAATAAACTATCAAAATTTATTCAATTCCATTCAACAATAAAAAATAGTTCAAATGTTCAAAATACTTTACAATTAATGCTAAACTAGGGAGGAGGAGCCATCCGGGGGAGGATTCGGCGGTTTAATCCCTACCGCTCTAAACATATACTCGATATGAGCGCATGCACTCCACATTTGTACTAAGGCACTCCAAAATTATTTTTAGTGATATAAAAAGTGTCCCAAAAGATCTATATAAGTGTCACTAAAAATGATTTTGGAGTGCCTTAGGACAATTGTGGAGTGCTAATATCATTTCCCAAAATAAATAAATTAAGGTGTTGTATAACAAAGATTTACCATGCGGTCGGTGTCGTACTTCTTATACACCTCGACATAAGTAATGAGGTGAGGCATCTGGTCTCCCTTCCACTTTAGCTCATAAGCCCGTAGGACAAAGGCCTTGGCCCTCCTGCTATGGGCCTTCTTATTCTCAAAGGCCCCGATTTAGGCCATTTGTGTGCCCGATTCCTGCAATATACAAACATTTGTATTTATTTAATCATTTATAAACATATAAATTAAATGAAACAAAATAAAAATAAAATAAGTAAAACAAATGAAAATTTACTTGAAAATCCACGGCCTTGAAGTGGTTGCATAACCACTCCCACTGGTCCGGGCGATGTATAAACTCCACTGGAATGGGATAATCACTTTGCGTCTTCCAGTTCTTGTGGATCTTGTACTTCCAATCTTTGAAGCGATCCAAAATCTTCTTATGTATCCACGTGAGGAGCACCTTTTAAACGGGATCGATGTCATAACTCTCCTACAAACCAAACAAGAAGAAACATTAATACAAATAAAAATAAAATTTAGTAAGGCAAAAAAAAAGTTAACTAGAATATGATACAAGTACTTACTGACGTCGAAGAACATCGTCCACTACGATAGAGGCATTTCCCAAACGTTCGGTACAACATCGGCGCTCAATCTTTTATGAATGCCGACATGTCATTGACAATTTGGGAACGAACCTCCTTTGGCGGCCCAGAAACCACAAGGTCATATGTCACTCGGGACTTCCCAGATGTACGGATGATCGCGGCCACTTTCTTCCCGGTGATGACACCTCTCTTCTTGTTACTAAAGGAGGCCTGCGTACCTACAGATAAAAGCATAAAAATTAATCATTCAATCATAAAGAATAAATAAGAATTGCGATATCTAATTAAAGATAATTAAGGGTATTACCTGATATGGTGGCCTCCGCTACAGCATGCCTAGAGCGAATGCTGCGTACAGGGAGGTCGGCATCTGTGGTGGGGATTGCAGTGCTACCAGTGGTCGAATGTGTTGACAGGCTAGGGAGCACCAGTGGTAACGCCGATGACTGAGATGGCTGGGCGGCAGGGGGCTCGGCGAAGGGCTGCTCGGCAGAGGGCTGGGTGGAGGGTTGGGAGGCCACGTGCAACAAGGCACACTGCAGCTCATCGTACTGAACCTCTGGGCGCGACTTCTTCCTGGTCACAAAAGGTTTTGGATAATTCACCAAAATAGGAAACTTAAAACAAAACAAACACACATACATTACTGGGGCCAGTAACCCAGTACTGGTGCAGTAATCGAAATTAATGGGGCCAATAATCCATTACGAAGTCAATATTGCTCTGAGCATTTGGGAGAAAATGGAGCACAATTAACAAGTTTGGATTGGTGTTTGGACCAATTCATACGGCTGATAACACAATTATGCCTAATAGGAACAATTACTCGAATACAAGCCACACTATATAATTTCACGCAATAATTCCTATTCAAGCCCCATAATTGCAAACCAATAGAAATGGAGAGTGAGAAGCTTACCAAATTGAAATAGGCTATGTAGAAGAGAGAGAGAGAGAGAGAGAGAGAGAGAGAGAGAGAGAGTGAATCCAAAACGAGAGGGAGAGAGAGAAATGGAGATAGGGATTGTGTAGGCTATGTGGGAGAGAAGAGATAGCAGATCTCATGTGTTGGGAGAGAGTGAGGGGTGGGGACAGAGGAGGAAAAGAGAGGAGGTGCCGGAGATGGTGGTGTTTGAGAGAGAGGGAGAGAGAGAAGAGAGGTTATAAGGGTTTGTAAAGAATGAAAAAGGGGAGGAAAGATTCAATTTATAACCACACTCTTGTGAGACGTAAGTACACTACAAATTATTTAAAAACTATGTTGGCTAAGTTAATTTGAAAATTTCAAATTATTTAAAATTTTCGTGAAAATTTGTGCGGGAATGACTTTTGGGCAACCGAATATGTTTGTTCGTCTCCTAGGAAAAACTTGAGAGACATATTTATAATTCGTACATTGCCTGAGTGGTTTTTTTTTAAAAAAAATTAAATAAATTTTAGTTGAAAAATTATTTTAAATATTAAAATAATTACACAATATTTCTTCTTCATTTTTTTACAAAATTCTATAGTCTTGATGGATCTTGTTTAATTGATCTTGATTGGTAGATTTTAAATATTAAATTTTGAATTTTTTATTTTAACTTATAGCTTTTTTAATGTAAACAAAAATAAAATTGGGAAAATGACCCATACATACAATCTCTAGTCTCCCTCGAATAATAACACATAGTTTACCCTTCTTTTTCTAAATAACACATCTTTAATAGTTGGATTAGCGTTGAGCGATTAATGCCAGTATATTGTCTTCTGAAGCATACGAGGGTAAAACAAATGGAGATGATCTATAAGAGGAGTAGAGCTGAGTTTGTGCTGTGGACAATCAAACTCACACAAAAAATGTAGTAAAATCTTGAAATATAGATGAAGAAGTCGTACAGTTTCCCCATCCACCCAATAAGCAATGTGCATGAGTCTACCTCAGAGGTTTTAGGAGGCTACATCTTTCCTCCCATTGCAAAGAGGCCACCGGGCAAGCATAGGATCAAGAGGATGAAGTTAAGCAAAGAGTATTAGAAGAAGTCGATTACTTGCGGCCGGTGTCATAAGAAGGGCGGCCACAACAGGCTTACTTGTACTTTTAAAATTGGGAAATTAGATTCTTATACTTTTTAGATAATTTTTTTTGTCAAATATGGTGTTTTATAATTGATGGTGTAAATTAAAAATATAATTTGTCCACCCAACCACGAGCTGACACGCCCTACCCTGATGTGGTGAGAGGAGCTCTGAAAAGCTCCATCCGAGCTCAACAAGGAAGGTGAAGCTCATTAGCAGTTGAATACCTCCTACGGAATTAATATCGCACTACAAATTGTGAGACCCAGAGCTCTTTGGATGAGCTATGGAGCATCCTTGCCTAACCGTTATGACAGAGTAGTTAACAAAAGACATGGGCGACTGCCACCTGCCGTGCAGAAAGCACAGAACATCCCTCACATTCTATAAATTATTTACCAACTGCATTTAATGTACCATAATTCATGGAGAAGCAAGGTCAGAGTTAGTGATGATCAAGGCATGGTCTCAGACATGCCCTCAAAGCTCTGCCATGCATGTATCTTCTCTTAATTGTACATATAGAAGGAGAATCCAGTATTTACTCCAAGGCTGATGAACTGATCAATACATCAGAGAATATACACGAATAACTATTTCATCTACCTAAGTCAAGCAATTACTCCAAGAACAAGAGACATAAGAGCTCGGAGCATTCAATAGCTTAGCATTAGTATAGCCCGAGCATACTCCCATTGTAATGTTGTGAAGATAGTTCAGCTAGAGAGATTTTTGTGTGATTGTATTAACTGATTGTTAAAACATCAATACAAGGCAAACCGAGCTCCTAGCTCTATTCAACGGAGGAGGCATTTATTGCCCCAATCATTTTTACACAATCATTGACAGTGTGCTCTGAAATACTCTTTCAGATTTTAGCACCAACAATAATATAGACTAGGGTATACCCGTGCCATCCGGCACGATAATAAAATAAAAAGGAGTAATGTGTGATGAATTAGTATGTGAAAATAATTCACCTAGGTCTGTTAGCATGATTTGAAAATAATCCCAAAATTTGAAAATAATCCAAAAAATTGATTGATGTACCGTTAACATTACTAAAAACGACAGACTGAAATGACCAACAATATACAAATAGATAACATACGTCCTTCAATGTTACTCATTAATTTATTTATTTTAAAATAATTCTGTAGCGATGATGGATCTTGTTTAATTGATCTTGATTAATAGATTTTTAAATATTAATTTTTAATTAATTTTGGGGGAATGACCCATAACTACAACCCAACCTAATTTATGCCCGCTAACTCATACACGGCTAAATATTTACCACTAACTTTTGTTCACCCATCTCTTATGAAATATCCCTAGATATTCCTCTTATTTACACCTGGTGACACTCCACAACAAATAATTGCTTTTCAAAAAAACTCTTCACTCTCCCCAGTCCCCACCTAACCACTACCACTATTTTCGGAGCCCACTAATCACAACAAAGCTCACTCTCTCTAACTATCGCTCTACTAAACACGAAAACACTCTCTAACTACCGCCATCTTCAACAACTATTTCGCTTATCCCATCTATGTAAGTTTAACTCTCACACTCTTTCTCTCTCGTTCTACTTTTCTCGTGCTTTGTTTCACACATTTTTTTTACAACCATAATGTCTTACAAAAACTGTTTTTTAATTTGTAAGAAGATTTTATTTGATGAACGCATGTCGCGATTATGATCAAATTTTGAAATTTAGGGTTTAAAAAAATAAATGAACCCTACATATCTATTTCTGTTCATTGAAATTTAGTATCTAACCTGACATGCGATTGCTATTCATTTTTTATTGGAACAACGTTAATAAAAGCTAGGTTGGATTACTGGTGGGGCCAATAACCCTCATAACTATATAATTTTGTCTCCTTAGTAAACACATTTATTTTACTGCAGTTCTAGTGTAAATGATTATGAATAACGGTGTAAATGATTGTGAATAATTTTGATTACTGGGCCATTAATCTATTATTGGCCAGTAATTTGGATTACCGGGCCAGTAATCAGGATTACTGGGGCCATGAATCCAAATTACTGGGCCCAGGAATCTATTACTGGCCTTAGTAATTTGGATTACTGTCCCCGGCAACTGGGATTACACGCCCCTGTAATCCTAATTACTAGACGCAATAATTTGGATTACTTGCCCTAGTAATTAAAATTACTGGCACTAGTAAATTTGCATTACTCCCCCCAGTAATCCTGATTACCTAGCAGTAGTCCTAACTGCCTATGTAGCTTCTTTCCTTACTGAACTAATTTATTTTGATGAAAATCATAATGGCACCAAAAAATGATATTTCGGTCCGTGGCGAGGAGGAAGTCTCTGCAAGCAGCTGTGACACTGTGCCATTATCTAAATTGAGAAAAAGACGTACACCATTGAGATGACCACTAACAAAGAAGGCCACCTTCGAATTGGAGCGGACAGTCGCGGCTGTGCCAAAATAAATGGCACCAACCCCAGAGTGCAAACGCACTAAATCGGCCAAAAAAGTCGAACCGAAGAGACAAAAGAAATAGACAAAACCGTCAAAGCCAAAGGCAGCCAAACCCAAAAGGTCTCTTCCCCAGAGATGCGCAATATTGACCTTGGCCAAATTGGTAAAGCAATACCGGGAAGCCATCTCAGCGGAAACATGGGATATTCTGAATGGGATGGACTTCGGCCCTTTGGTGCGGTGCTTCCGGGATGGTTTAACCAAGGAATCCAACTGTAGGAAGATGAAGATTGACTTTGAAATAATAATGAAGCATTTTGACAAAGATCGGATGGTGTGGTCCTTTGGCAGTTTATAATCCGACTTGGCCCTGGAGTTCTTGATGGTATTGTTTCACTTGCCAGCTGAAGGAGTAAAAATAATACCTGTTACCAGATTAGAGGATAGGAAGGAATAGGCGGCGAACATGTTCCCAAGTTGCATGGCCCCAATAGGGCCTTCACAAACAGACATAAAGAACTTGCTCACATCTGAGCTAAAAAAAGAAAAAGAGCTAATTCAAAAAAGGTTGCATCGACGCTGCTGATGTATTTATTATCGGGATCAATCTTACGTGAGATCTGGTCAATGTATGCCTCGACGTCGAAAATGTGAGCAAGTATGACCGGGCGACCTCGGTTATGGAATTCTTGTTCACTAGCATCAAGAAGTATAACAAAGATGAACGTTATTGGTGCAGTATTGGTTTCTGGAAAATACAAAGTTGAGAGAGCCACATTTAGAGAATCGTCTAATCAGCACGACACATTTCGAGGCGTGGAACATTAGAGGTAACTTATGCATTAGTATGAATAATAAACTTTTACGCATTTAATAGAAAAATTACCTAATCAATCCTAATATGTGATTCAGGAACTTGTACACGGCAAAACCTGGCCAATGTTTGCTTTTAGTCATGCCCATGAACAGTCGAAAGGGCTGCAGCAAAATGAAGGGGAACCACAAAAGCAGGTGAATAGTGGTGAGGAAAAGATTGATTCTAACAGTGAGGAGAAGAGTGATGAGGATTAGTCATTAGAGCTGCCAAAATGGGTAAGTATTTTGCATGATATATAGGCTGGTATTCTAATAATTAATGGATTCATTCTCCCTGTAATTTGGATTTCTGGTCCCAATAATCCAAATTACTAGCACCATTAATCCTGATTAGTGGGGTTGGTAATGGATTGCTGCCACCAGTAATCCATGACTGCCCCCAGCTCTATGGGTTACTGGACCCAGTAATTTTGATTACTAGGATCAGTAATCCAAATTAGTGGCCCTAGTAATCAAGATTACTGGGATTAGTAATGGATTACATCCACTAGTAATCCTGATTACTAACAACAGTAATCCATTACTGCCCCTAGATTTATGGGTTACTGGACCTAGTAATTTTGATTACTGGAGTCAGTAATCAGATTTCTGGAAACAGTAATCACAATTACTAGGGCCCGTAATCAAAATTAGTGGGGCCAGTAATCGGATTACTGACCCAATCTGCTTACTGGTGTCAGTAATCAAATTACTGGCACCAGAAATCCTTTGATGTTATAGATAGGCTGGTGAATTTCACTACATGTTATGTTTTATCTGTGATGCCAGGTCCCCAAAAAAAAATAATAGCGACGAGATGGTGAAAAAGGTGGTGCAAATAGTTGATAATGTTGTTGCAGAATTATCTCAACTTATCGACAATAACGTCAACATGGGACTACAAATGGTGGCTCTAATGGAACATCAACAAACTGTCCATGCCCTCACCATAAAAATGGTGGAAATTCTAGCAACGTTGGATATAAGAATTAATCTGCTAGAGCACCAAATAAAAAGGAGGTAGGCTTAACCACAGGTCACAACTCGTACAACTCCATGCACTCCAATTCGGGATGATAGGGTTGATAACACAGCGGACTTGCAGGAAATGGAAAAAAGTGCTGCCAAGACTACTCTGGTGGTTTACCACAACGTTGGGATAACTGTTCAGCCCGACCTTGTGGAGAAGGAGAATGTACACAAAGTTAAAACAGAAAAGGTTGGGGTAAGGGAAGAGGACCTGCTCGGAAAAAGGGAGGAAGATGTTGTCGGGGAGAGGGACAAAGATTGGGGAGGGACTTTTGATGAATCATTAGTATTGGCCTTGGTTGACGACGTCGTTAATAAGATTACTCGATGGGAGACCCTCTAAAAAAGGGACATTACATTGCCGCCCCTGCATTCAATTGAGAAGAATGCGAAAGTACACAACCAGGATGCAACGAGGATGAGGGATAGTGATTTGGAGTATGAAACTCCTTCTACAATCCGCAGGCCACATAAGAAAGCAAAGGCTCATGAACCAAAACAACAAACATTACAAATCGAGGGGGTTAACTACACAAAGGACACCTGGCAAACCCTAGATGTGAAGATTCAAGGACACTACCACGTTTTCTTCTGCTCGAAAAGGTAAGTACATATTTTTATCCAAATCATCTAATTGTAAAATTAATTAACAAAAGCCGTACGAATTGATTTTAATTTGTTCTCTTAACAACGATTTCTACTACCAGGATCTTAACGCCGCATTTGGGCCTATTACAAAGACAATTATGATAAAACAAAACATAATTAAGGAGAGAGATTTGGATAAAGATGTAAGATTCAATCAAATAATTTGGATTATGTATGTGCTAATTTCGATTAGTGTGTACGTTAATTTGGATTACTGGGGTTGGTAATGGATTACTGCGGCTAGTAATTTTGATAGGTGGCCCCTGTAATACTAATTACTGCCTCTAGTAATCATGTTTACTGCCCCCAGTAATCCATTACTTCATAATCAATTAGGATTACTGGAGCCAATAATTTTGATAACTGGCCCCAATAATCGATTACTGTCCCCAGCTATATCAGTTACCAGACTCCCATTAATTTTGATTACTGGGGAGAATAATTATATTACTGGGGCCAGTACCCCAGTAATCGGGGAGAAGGACGACTTCGTTAATGAGATTGCTCGACATGAGGCCCTTGAAAAAAAGAGGCATTACGTTGCCGCCCCCCGCATTCAATTGAGAATAATGTGAAAGTACACAACCGGGGTGCAACGAGGATGAGGGACAGTGTTTCGGAGTACGAAACTCCTTCTGCAATCCGCAGGCCGCATAAGAAAGCAAAGGCCCATGAACCCAAACAACAAGCATTATAAATCGAGGGGGTTGACTTCAAGAAGGACACCTGGCAGACCCTAGATGTGAAGATTCAAGAGTATTACCACGCTTTTTTCAGCTCGAAAAGGTAAGTACATATTTTTATCCAAATCATCTAATTGTAAAATTAATTAACAAAAGCCATACAAATTGATTCTAATTTGTTCTCTTCACAGTGATTTCTACTCTCTGGATTTTAACGACGCATTCGGGCCTACTATAGAGACAAATATGATAAAAAAAAACATAATTGAGGAGAGGGATTTGGATAAAGATGAAAGATTCAATTGAATAATTTGGATTAAGTTTGTGTTAATTTCGATTAGTGTGTACGTTAATTTTGATTACTAGGGTTGGTAAATTACTGGCCCCAGTAATCCTAATTACTGCCTCTAGTAATCATGTCTACTACCCTCAGTAATCCATTACTACATAATCAATTTAGATTACTCGAGCCAATAAATTTGATAACTGGCCCCAGTAATCGATTATTGGCCCCATCTATATGGGTTACCAGACCCACATTAAATTTGATTACTGAGGACAATAATCAGATTACTGGGGCCAGTATCCCAGTAATCGGGGAGAGGGACGACGTCGTAAACGAGATTGCTCGACAAGAGGCCCACGTAAAAAGGGACATTACGTTGCCGCCCCCTCGTTCAATTGCGAAGAATGTGAAAGTACACAACCGGGGTGCAATGAGGATGAGGGATGTGATTTGGAGTACAAAACTCCATCTACAATCTGCAGGCCGTATAAGAAAGCAAAGGCCCATGAACCCAAACAACAAGCATTATAAATCGAAGGGGTTGACTGCACAAAGGACACCTGGCAGACCCTAGATGTGAAGATTCAAGGGCACTACCACGCTTTCTTCAGCTTGAAAAGGTAAGTACATATTTTTATCCAAATCATCAAATTGTAAAATTAATTAACAAAATCCATACGAATTGATTTTAATTTTTTCTCTTAATTGCGATTTTTACTACCAGGATCTTAACGACGCATTCGGGCCAGTTATAGAGAGAATTATGATAAAAAAAATATAATTGAGGACAGAGATTTGGAGATAGACGTAAGATTCAATTGAATAATTTGGATTACTGGGGTTGGTAATGGATTATTGGGGCCAGCAATTTTTCATTACTTGACCCCGTAATCCATTATTGCGTCATTAATTTGAATTACTTGAGCCAGTAATTTTGATAACTGGCCCAGCAATCGATTACTGCCCCCAGCTATATGGGTTTCTAGACCCCAATAAATTTTGATTACTGGGGATAGTAATCAGATTACTAGGGCTAGTACACTAGTAATCGGGGAGAAGGACGACGTCCTTAATAAGATTGCTCGACAGGAGGAGCCCGAAAGAAGAGATATTACGTTGCCGCCCCCGCATTCAATTGAGAAGAATGTGAAAGTACACAATTGGGGTGCAACGAGGATGAGGGATAGTGATTTGGATTATGAAACTCCTTTTGCAATCCGCATGCCGCATAAGAAAGCACATGCCCATGAATCCAAACAAAAAGCATTATAAATCGAGGGGGTTTACCGCACAAAGGACACCTGGCAGACCCTAGATATGAAGATTCAAGGGCATTACCACGCTTCTTTGGCTCGAAAAGGTAAGTATGTATTTTTTCCCAAATCATCTAATTGTAAAATTAATTAACAAAAGCCATACGAATTGATTTTATTTTATTTTCTTAACAGCGATTTCTACTACTAGGATCTTAACGATGCATTCGGGCTTATTATAAAGACAATTATGATAAAAAAAAACATAATTGAGGAGAGAGATTTGGATAAAGATGTAAGATTCAATTGAATAATTTGGATTATTGGGGTTGCAAATGGATTATAAGGGCTAGTAATTTTTCATTACTGGCTCCAGTGATCTATTATTGCATAATCAATTTCAATTACTGGATCCAATTATTTTTGATAACTGGCTCCAGTAATCGATTACTTCCCCCAGCTATATGGGTTACTAGACCACCGTTAATTTTGATTACTGGGGACACTAATTAGATTACTAGGGACAGTACCCCAATAATCGGCGAGAGGGACGACGTCGTTAATGAGATTGCTCGACAGGAGGCCCCAGAAAAAGGGACATTTCGTTGCCGCCCCCCGCATTCAATTGAGAAGAATGTGAAAGTTCACAACCGGGGTGCAACGAGGATGAGGGATAGTTATTTGGAGTATGAAACTCCTTTTGCAATTCGTAAGCCGCATAGGAAAGCAAAGCCCCATGAACCCAAACAACAAGCATTACAAATCGAGGGGGTTGACTGTACAAAGGACACCTGGCAGACCTTAGATGTGAAGATTCAACGGCACTACCGCGTTTTCTTTGGCTCGAAAAGGTAGGTACATATTTTAATCCAAATCACTAATTGTTAAATTAATTAACAAAAGCCATACTAATTAATTTTAATTTGTTCTCTTAACAGCGATTTCTACAACCAGGATCTTAACGACACATTCGGGCCTATTATAGAGACAACTATCATTAAAAAACATAATTGAGGAGAGAGATTTGGATAAAAAATGTAAGATTTAATTGAATAATTTGGATTATTGGGGTTGGTAATGGTTTTATGGGGCCAATAATTTTGATAACTGGCCCCAAAAATCCATTATTGCATAATTATGATAAAAAAACATAATTGAGGAGAAAGATTTGGATAAAGATGTAAGATTTAATTGAATAATTTGGATTTCTGTCTGTGTTAATTTCGATTAGTTTGTATGTTAATTTGGATTACTAGGGTTGGTAATGGATTATTAGGGCCAGTAATCCATTACTGCATAATCAATTTGGATTACTGGAGCCTGTAATTTTGATAATTGGCCCCAGTAATTGATTACTGTACCCAGCTATATGGGTTACTAGACCCCCATTAATTTTGATTATTGGGGACAGTAATCAGATTACTGGGGACAGTAATCAGATTACTGGGGATAGTGCCCCAATAGTCCATTACTGCCTTACCAATTTGGATTAATTGTACCTTCTCTAACCACTTATGTACGTGTGCAAAAATATTGCAGGTTGTGCAGCAGTACATTGCTATAATGAAGCGGGAGATAGAACGAAAAAAAAGGGACATAATTGGTTTCATTGACTTGGAAGTTTCAGTAAGTAAATCCCGATAAAAAATAAATTACCGCGCATAAAGATTTACATTGTTGTAATTCCAGTTAACGTTCTGTTTACAGTTTTACTGTATTGCACACAACGAGAAGCTTGTGGCGTCCAGCGCAGACTAAAGTGGAAACGAGATGGATGTTGCAACACTCCTGTATGAAACCCAATGGGAAATATTCACTCGCAAGAAAATATTGTTTCTATTGCATCACATGACGAGCAACCATTTCACCCTCCTCTACATGAACCATGAGAGGAGGAGAATAACCCATATGAATCCCAGCCTACTCGTAAAGGGTAAAAAGGTCGACGATGACAAATGGGGAAAAAATGCACAGGAAGTGATAAGGCAACAAAAATATTAAATATATAAACTGATAAATTATGTATTTTCAATATTAATACCTGACTTGATGTATTTACCCTGCTCTTGTAAAAAAAAGGGCCAAACATATTAAACAGTGGATGCAAGACATCTGGCTTGACGGCTAGTTCGCAACTCAATTGAGCCAGGATCCTAAGAGGTACCACGAACAGGTGTATGATCAAGATCCAAATGGCCCCAAAATAAGATAAAAAAAGATGACGGACGATGAAAAGAAAACAAGGAGGATGATGGTCAACAAAAATTTGGGTTTTAAGTCGTACAAATTTTTCGAGGATGTTAACTACCCACAACAAAAGCCGGGATCATAAGTAGCTCATATATTTATAGCTTATCGATTATAAATTTTTGGTAAATGATATTTTGGCACAATAATTAAAATTTTTTTAGTTTTTAGGTCAGATTGTGGTGGATTCATGCTTCACTTCATAGATTGCTTGATAAACTCGAAGAAACCGTCCCAAAAGGGGGGGATACTTTTCAGGCAAACCATACTAGACAAATTCAGAACCCTTAGAACATAAAAGTGAACAATGGTAAGAATATGTACGGTGATTGATGGTGTAAATATTCATTGTTGTATTTGATGTAAATGATTGTGTAAATGATTTTTATATATGATCGTAAAAAATGGGGTAAATGATTGTAAATAATTTTTGGATTGATGGTGGAAATGATTATGAATAAATGATTGTGGATAAGGATGTGCATGATTATGGATATGCCTTTTTGGTTCAATTACAATGGATTACTGGCACTAGTAATCTGGATTACTGGCACCAATAATTGAGATTATTGGCCCAAGTAATCTCAATTACTGAACCCAGTAATCTGGATTACTGGCCCCAGTAATTTCAATTACGGACCCCAGTAATCTGGACTATTGGCAACTTGGATTACTGGCACCAGTAAAATGTCTAAATTACATTCTAACTTATCTCTCCATAATGACCAACAAAATACAAGCCATTTGCTCTGATGATGCTAGTCAATAGCCTATGTACAAGTAAGCCTGTTATACTTTCCCTGATAATGGGCAAAGGGTGGCTAGAGATTGTAGTTTTGTTCATTTTCCCTTAGTGATGATGGATCTTGTTTAATTGATCTTGATTAGTAAATTTTAAATATTAATTTTTTATTAAATTTTGAATTTCTTATATTAGGTATGGCATTTTTATTAAATACGTCATTTTAGTGTGACTTTACACATGCGTATCATCTTTTCGAGTCATCATGTTATTAATTGGCGGTTGGGGGGTTTAGCCATGTGGCAACGTAGGACAGGCGGGTAACGTTTTCCAAAGAATCACGTCGTTTCAAAATTAATAACTTCTCTCGAAAACCGTCGCTTGCACTGCTATAAGTAACCCTTTCCATCCCATCAAGTTTTCATCTTTCTCATCACTTTTCTAATACCATTACCGATGGATAATGTTTTAAAGGCTAACAGTTCTTATAGTCCTCCGGTGGCTCCTAGTGCAATTGATAACCTTTTCCGGATGGTCAAAAGACTTGCAAGAGAGGTTCAGAGGTTAAAAAATTTGACCCGAACCATTAGAGACCTGGAGCAACGTCTGACCGCCGTGACCATAGAGTGGGCCCAACTGCATGAGTGGTTTTGGTAGGGGGAGAGGAAGAAGGTCAGGTGATGGCAAAACATACCTTGATCAATCGAAAATACATGTTTACCCATGTATTTCTTTGAATCAAGGTCAAACTATCCCATCTATTTCTGTCTCACCTTCCTCTTTTTTTCCTTCTCCTTAAGGTCTTCCTGGATTGACTCCATTTTGTGGATCTGGGATTTCTAGGGAGTTTCACCTTTTGGGGCTCGTTGACAGGTTGCCCCTAGCATCGTAGTCACCTGCTAAGGGGGGATTGACCCTCTCATTTTTGTATTTCTTGCTTTGAATATGTAATTGTTGACTTAAAAGTCACTAATCTTTTTTTGATAATAAAAATAACGTTAATCATGTGTAATTTAACTAAGTTGATGTTTTGAGATATAGCCACAATAAATTGATCACACATGGACTAAACCGAAAAGCCGGAACCAAGATTATTCACCTACAAATATTTGCACTATCAATGTCTTACACCTCACACAACTACTTGATCAATGCACTGTTAATGGCATTTCTATGAAGAACAATGACCCAAGGAAGAAAAGAAACGAAGATACAAACAAAGCCCTCGAACACTCGTTAGTTTATATGTGAGTGAGTGCTTTTGTTTCCTATGTAAAGATTCGTGTTTGATTCTCAATATAGCTCATACACTTTGTTTTTACACAATTAGATTAACAAAGTTTCTTCAAGATCTTTTCAAAACACCCTTTTGGCAAAAACCCGATTTTGGATTTAATTCATATTAAATTATAAATGATCTTATTTGGTGCTCTAACAAAAATAGGTGTCTTAGGAACCTATATTTTACCTTCCCCAAGCATTAAAATTGATTTTAGAGCTATATTGCAAAAGTGTAAAAATTGCATTTTTTGCCTGCCAGACATAGCTCATCAGTCGACTGATGAGCAGTGCTCAGTCGACTGATGGCCACTCAGTCGACTGATGAGCCTTTCTCAGTTGACTGATGGTCCAAAAACTAGCCGTTGGAGTTCTGATTTTTTACCATTTTTGGCACCAAATTTTTACCAACTCCCTCCAAACGGCCATATGTTGTCCTAGACTATATATAAACTATCTAAGACATGTTTTAAAAAACTTAAATCATTCCAACACTATTCTCTTCATTTACATTCAATATTCAAAGATTCAAGAACTTTTTTTTGATCAATCATCATTATTTTGAGCTATTAATTGTTGATCAAATTTGATATCTCTTAGTGTGAGCTTAAATTGTAATATTCATACACTTGAGAGCTATTGTACATTGGTGTTAGTCACCAAATCATTTTCTTCAAATATTAAGAGAGGTTTATCTCTTAAAATAGCAAGAGTGAATTCTTGTGTGAGTATTGATGGTGAATCAATACTTGTAAGAATGTGTGAGAAGAATACACTTGTAGAGATTTGATCTTCACCTGGAAGAAGATCGCTATTAGTGAAAATTCTCGGAGAACTAACCAAGCGCGGAAGTAGGGGCTAACAAGCCGAACCGTGTGGACAAAAAGTCTTTGACTTCTATCGGTTTAATCTTTTTATCGCATGCTTTATTATATATTGTGATTGGAACTACCTTGGTATCTTGCTTGCTTGATTGATATAGACATTAAACATTTTTAAAAGGATTATAAAAATCTGATTTAGTTTTTAAAAACCCTATTCACCCCCCTCTAGGGTATTTTCCGACCTACAGTAATCATACCCGTCTAATTTTGTATTTCTTACTTTGAATATGTAATCAGTTGGACCTCGAAGTCCCGCCTTTGTAATTTTACTTTCAACAATAAAAAATAAGTTGTTTCTCTATATCTCATCTTATACACCATTTATTTTCATTTGTGGTTGTTGTATGAATGCTTGCATTTATTTACATTGTTAACAAAAACTTGGATTACTGGCCCCAGTAATTTGATTACTTGCCCCAATAATCTAAATTACTAGCCACAATAATCTATTGATTACTAGCCCCAATAATCCATTTGTAAGTGTTAAGTAAAATATTGACCTTTGGATCGGAAGTGATTTTATTTATTCCTCTTTTATGGATCTAAGGTTTCTTTTGGGTTCTAAAATTTTGAATTTGATTTTCCTAAACAAATTTGTGTTCGGATACAAATATTGATTCAATGTTTTCTTTCTTCACTTTTCTAAAATTTCAATTGTAATTACTTTTTTGTTTTTAAGAATTGTAAATATTTTTGATATCTATAATTTATTTTTATCATGCTCAACTGGAATTTCAAACAAATAATTATAAAATTGATATTAATAAAATGTTATTGTGCCGTAGGCACGGGCAAACCCTAGTACGTTAAAAAAAAAAGAACAATACTTTAAAAAAAATCAAATTTTTTTTTCTACTTCTTCTCTCTCTCTCTCCTCTACTTCTTCCATCTCTCAGTTTCTCTTCTTCACTTCCTCAAGAATCCCTCGCATCCTCTTAAAGCTCTCTTCAAGCTTTGCTGATTCAGCAGCCCTCTCCTTCTTCAGTTCATTAATAAAAATAAGATTTTCAATGCACAATAGTCCAAGTTGCTGTAGAACTGATGGATAATTACAGGCCCCAGTAATGGATTACTGGAGTAGCAACTTGGATTACTGGCCCCAGTAATCAGCATCTTGCACGAACGCCACAGTCAGGTTACTACAATGATCTACACTATTACTCGAAGACGCCGTGTACTGTTATATTTCTAGCACTTCACCGTGTAAGTACAATGATGAGCCCAAGAATAGCACTGGAGCTTAATCATGGAATGAAGGCTATGCGTTTTAGGATTCTTGTTGTTCTTTGACTTAGCAATCAATTAACTCATTGATTGATTGTTTGCCTTCGACTATACCAAGGTTTTTTCTCGTTTTCGGGATTGGGTCGAGGTTCCACCTCCATTAAATTCATGTGGTTCCAAGGTTCTTGCGTTTTAAGCGTTAAGGGTTGCGGATTCATCTTATTAGGTAAAAATACGATCGTGGTTCATATCAGTATACAACGACTTTATACCGTTACTGGTCAAGTGGGCGTATATGTCATCCAAGTTGAGCCGTGTGCGCATGTTGTAACACCATTTTCAAGGACACGGATACAATCCCGTCGCCTTATTGCCATTTTCTCATACAAACATGTAGAAATCCATTAACCCTACAATGAATTGCGTTGCACCTCTTAAGCATTGCATCAAAGATTTATCCATTTTCACTGTCATATAACATCTATATTTTAAACAATAAATATATATTTTCAATAATAAACATATATTTTCAAATCTAGAAATCTACAAATTTATACTAAAATATTAGCATCCACTATCAATAATACTAACCAAGAGATCAAATAGGGGCAACAACTAATAACAACATCCTATATTCAACAACAAATATACATTTTGTACATGAATCTCAACATATATATAAACACACAAATTACTTAAATATTAATATTAATAAGAGATAAAGTACCTAAATATCAAAAAAGCCTTTAATGAGAGAAATGATGTTGATTTTCAGCTTCAAATCTCCAAAATCTCCCAAAAATCACTCCAAAACCTTCAAATCTCGAAAATGGAGGAGCTGCTGCTATTTGAAGATGAAAATATCTTTAGGCAACGTAAGTATATATATACTTCCGTCGCCTAAAGAGCCAAGTCATTCCTAGTTGACCTTCACTTATAGTGTTCGTAGTCAAAGGTTTTTAGGCGACCTATGTTGTGTCCTCCGTCTCCTAATGTATTCTTAGATGACAAAGATGATACTTTCGTCGCCTAGATTTATCCTAGGGGATGCATAATTACCATACGTCGTCTCAGAAAATATAAGGTGACGTATGTGTTTCTCTGTCGTCTATATTTATTATAGGCGACGAAATATATTGACTACGTCGCCCAAACCCTCCACTGGAGTAGTGACCTCAAATAAAAGTTATTTCTTTACTTGATATATCTAATGTACACACAAATTTGTAATGTCCAAATCCAAGGTGGCTTCTGGTTGGGGCTTGCATTTGGGGGCTTAAGCCCGCACTTGGATTTAAAAAAATTTGAGACAAATATAGTAATGATTCTACTCGGTTTTGCGAATTTTGAAATTTGGATGCTTGTATTGTAAAGCTATCTATTTTCTGGATAGATCTAATGTACGCATAAATTTGTAGCATTCAAATCCAAGGTGGCTTCAGGTTGGGGCTTAAGCCTTAACTTGTATTGTCATGGGTCTCATGTGCGTGTTCTAAAGAGAGAAATAATCGAGAATTGTTAGCCCACCCGGTTTGAATTCCTATTTTCACCACTCTCTCTTTCTCTCCCTCTATATGTATACAAACATTATGGATATATATATATGCCCATTTCTAGCCATTAAAATTTTAAATATTTAGTTAACCAACTTTACAATTAAATTTTTTAATGAAAATTATTAGAGATGATCTACTAATCATGGAAATCGTCTCTACCAAATTTCATCAAAGAAATATCATCTTTTTACCCCCTCAAAAGGACATAATCCATACACTTGATATATATGTTTGATATGTAATGAAAATTTTCCATATATATCACACACACCACACGATCCACACCACACATACATAATACATCACACAGAGTGGTGAAGATAGGAAATTTTAAAATTAATTTCCGAGTCACTGAAAAAGGATTTAACGTTAACTATCAAAGGTTATGTCTAATAAAAGGGTACATAATCCTAATTCTTAGTATGAAAATAGTTATTATAAAATGAAACTTTTGTTGAAATTTCAAAAATACCCTAAAAGAATTTAGACAAAGTAAAATGATAGAAGAAAACGAAGACCCATAACCTGATTAAAATTGTAATAGAGCTTTTCATAAAAAATTAAAAATAGATAAATAAATAAATAAAAAGAAGGAGAAAAAACGTAATAGAGCTTTCATTTTTCTTTTAACTTTGCGGTTTTTTATTTGACTTCGTAAAATCAAAAATTAAGGATATACTAGAAGGATGGTTGAAATATCGGATTTGTGTGGGTCAGAGAGAGGGAGAGGTGAGGCAGAGTTTGAGTCTTTGGGAGAGCTTTCGATTAAACTATAATACGTGTCGCAATATGTAATGCTCTAACTAATCAACGTAAAATGGTATTAAAAAAATTGGTGGATAGCCGAGTTATTACTGTAGTGCCCTTAGCACCTCTCAAATATTATTCCTCCCATTGTTCCAACTAATTTAGATTGGGGCCCTAGTAGAGGGTAAGCTGGTCAAATGCACATCGATCTTATATTACTGTAGTGCCCTTAGCACCTCTCAAAACGCAATCTGTTTAATTTTAGTAATTTAACAATGAAAAATTGGCATTTAATTTTGTAACATTCCCTTTGACACCTCTTAACTAAAGCGTTATTATCTTGAAATACCAAATTAGCAAGGAGAGTCACCTACATCGTAGAACTTTTTTATGCCCCTACCATTAAATTCAGGCTCTGCTATTAAACTGATTGTAGCAAAAAAGTACATGTGGGAAGGTGTGTAATTTATTTATTTATTGTGCTATTATAATATTGCAATTAAACATGGTTGGCATTATTAGGAAAGTAATTATTCTTATTACCAAAACAATTACAACTTTATAAACATGCAGTTAAGGACAAACATACTAAGTCCTGCTGGCACCCTCGATTTGGAAAAAAAATTAATCATATATATATAATAATTAAAAAATATATCTGTTTGATATCATAATAAATAGTATAATAAATTTTACCAGTGCATAAATTAATATACACTACTCTCTCTACCTCAAATTAAGGGTCTCACTTCAAATTTACAACTTATTTATATTGTTCATTGATTCATTACATACCAAAAACGAAATAGAACTTTCAATTTGAGACATCCGGAAAGAGAAATTAAAGTCCGAAGTGTCACTCTAAATTTGAAATGCATGCAGTGAATAGTTATTACATACTCAAGCAATTTTCTTTCAACCTTGTAAATGTTGCAACACATAATAATAAGGTAATCATATAATATTTTTAGTGAAACAATTTATGAACATTTTTGTGGATGCTATTGCCCAAAATTTATTTTCGCAACAACTACAACCTTATCTATGTTTAGAGAACTTCTTAATTTGTTTGTACTTTTAAAATTTTTCTTTCTTCTTGTAATAGTAAAGGTGGACAAATAAATCCCAACAATTTGATTTGTGCTGATAATTTTTAGAAGAATTTTTTACAAATTAAAAGGCCAATTTTAACATAACATAGTAGTTTTTATTTTTTTTCATATTATTACAATTTGTGGTATCTTTTGAGTAAGAAGCTAAAAAGTGCAGTATTTTTTGAGCCCCTCAATAAAATTGTTGTTTACGTCCTTGCATACAGTATAACTTTTGAAATTAATACTATATTCTCACAAATAGATGATTGCTTTAGTAATATGAGTAGTCTCAAAATTCTCTTCGAACTATTTAAACATTCACTAAAGTAAAATCCTTTGTGGCTACATCCACTACAGGCCTAAATAGTTGTTTTTAATATGCATAATTTTTACTAATTACAATTATAATGTAGGAGAAGGTATAAAGGGAGAGAACCATGACTTCAATGGGTACCACAACATTCATGCGATACTGATAATAGAGATCGATGTAATCAGCATTAACCTATTCAAGCTAGCCTCACAATATTAATAATAATAATAATATTACTGATATTATTAATACTGATAATAGAGATCGATGTAATCAGCATTAACCTATTCAAGCTAGCCTCACAATATTATTAATAATAATAATATTACTGATATTATTAATAATAATATCAGTAATATCAAACATCCTCCATGGTAAAAAACAATCACAACCTACATAACCCTAGACTTCTAATATAAGCCTGATAAACGTCTCTGACAATAGGTTTAGTCAAGGAGTCCGCAACCATGCGACTAGTAGAGATATGCTTAAGGACCACCTTCTTTTGCGCAACCATGTCACGAAATAAATGGTATCTAATGTCTATATGTTTGGTTTTCCCATGATACTTGGGATCCTTGGAGTATACAAGAGCTGCCGAGGTATCACATTACAAAGTAACCGGCTCCGCAACGCTTTTAATAATGCCAAACTGTCGAAGGAATCTTATTAACCAAGCACCTTCTGGAATAGCATCTGAACAAGCAACGTACTCCGCCTCCGCCGTAGATAATGTAATGCAAGTATGTTTCTTGCTCCACCATGATATTGCTCCATCGTTGAGTAAGAAAGCATAGCCTGATGTCGATTTGTGTGCATCCGGGTCACCTCTCCAGTCAGCATTGTTGTATCTAACCACACGCAAATCCGATGCTTGATTGCAAAGCATATAATTAGTTGTGCCTTTTAGATATCGAAATATTCTATTCATTGCTTTCCAATGAGCATTGCCAGGGTTCCTTTGGAACCTATTGACAAAACCAACTGCATAGCAAATGTTGGGCTGCTTACACATCATTGCGTACATCAGGCTACCAATAGTGTTAGCATACAGAACACGAGCCATTTTTTCCTTCTCATCAAGAGTCTTAGGACACATGTCTAGACTTAAGGTATTACCATTCTCAATAGGAGTGCCAATGGGTTTACAAGCTTACATCTGAAATCGTTCAAGTATCTTTCTTATGTAAGTCTCTTGAGACAAACCAAGAAGTTTCCTTGATCGATCTCTAAGAATATTAACTCCGAGCACATAATTTGCCTCGCCCATGTCCTTAATTTCAAATTTTGAAGACAACCACGCTTGTGTGGCGACAACCATCTCCTTATTGTTTTCCGCTAATAATATGTTGTTTACATACAAAGAGAGGATTAGGAAATTATTTTCAGAACATTTAACATACACAGTGGTCTTCCTCGATCATCGTAAACGCATTTGAGAAAATGGCTCGATAGAATCTCAGGTACCATTGTCTAGATAACTGCTTCAACCCATAAATGGATCGATTGAGCTTGCAAACTTTGTGCTCTTGCCCGCTAGCTACAAAACTAATAGGTTGATTCATATAGATTTCCTCATCTAGTTCTCCATTGAGAAATCAAGTTTTAACATCCATCTAAAAAAGTTCTAAATCCGAATGAGCGACAATAACTAGAATGAGGCAGATCGAGGTAAACGCCACTACTAGTGAGAAGGTTTCCTCATTGTGAACACCCCAATCCACGACTCTCGTGTGAACACTGGTTTTCTTAAAACAAGCACTCCGCATCAAGTCTTGAGTCATCATGCATATAGAAGACCATTAAGAAAATCCTTCTTTTTCGAGCGCGCCGGGAATCTACCACAACCTTTGTTGCCACTTCGCTTACTAGGACAGGGATCGACCTGCCCGGTCAGGTCGCGGGGTGCGGGGCAGCGCCCCATTAGAAAAATTGAGTTTTTTATAGCCAGCCGCACGCCTCCCAACCGCACGGTTGGCTCCCAACCGTACGGTTGGCTTCGAGCCGCACGCCCCAACCGCACAGTCGCCTCCTAGCCGCATACCCTAACCGCACGGTTGGCTCCCAATCGTACGGTTGGCACCTAGCCGCACGCCTCCTAGCCGCACGGTTGGCTCCCAACCGTACGGCTGGCACCTAACCGCATGCCCCAGTCGCACGCCCTAGCCGCACCCCCTGCGGCTACCCCCTGCGGTTGGCCTCCTTTGGAGCGTTTTTGGCAGAATTTTTGCTATAAATAGGACCCTTGGGACCCCATTTGAGGACATCAACACTCAATAGTGTTTCTAGTAAGTGGAGATTCTGTCGAAATTACTAGAGAGTCATTTTTAGGGAATTTCTGAGAGAGAAAGTTTTAGAGAGAGAAAGCTCTAGAGAGAGAAAGGAGCAAACAAGCAGATTTTCTTCTTCAAGCACATCAGGGAATTTCTGAGAGAGAAAGCTCTAGAGAGAGAAAGGAGCAAACAAGCAGATTTTCTTCTTCAAGCACATCAGGTACGTTTTTCTACAACTTTTCTATCAATACTGCATTTAAATATTCGTTTTAATATAGAAAATTAGATAACTTGCAAAGAAGTTCATTGCTTTCAAAATAAGTCCTTTCTAAGTTTTACAAGAAATCTAAAATCCGTTTTAACACGTTTTCAAAACAAAATAAAAATACAAAAAAAACAGTTTCCAAACAAACGGAACTACGCGACTCTGATTTCATTCTATGAATGAATACGTAGGCGCTCGCAAAGCTCGAGTCTGATTTCAAAATATAATTTTAAACTAAATTTATCCGGAAAGGACTATTATAGAAACTATCCAAACTACTTGCAAGATATCTAAAATAGGAATTAAATACATGATCCATTAAGAGACCGAAAGGGCGAATTGGGTGCCTAACACCTTCCCAATTCGTAACGTAGTTCCCGAACCCTAGCAAAGTAAATTTTTAAATGAATCTCTGGTTTTTAAACGTATGAACGATAATTCGTCTTCGAATTGTCCTTCGTACGATCTTTTGTTTGTTTTCTCGTAAAACAAACTGGCAACTCTACAAAACACACGTTTTCCTCAAAACCATACAAAAACCGAGGACGGAGCACTTCGCCCTCTCCCAGGGGGGTATGGGTCCGGATTCTCACAGTGGCGACTCTGCTGGGGACGTCGAGAACTAAGCTCTGATATAATGGATCATATATTTAATTCCTATTATTTATTAGATATAGGTCTTGCAAGCCTTAGTCCTAGGATAACATAGAAGCGATCTAGGTGGATACCCTGATGCCTTTATTTGTTAATTATGTGAGGAAAAATATTTTTCATAATTAAAATTGGGTAAAATACTGTAACAAATCCTAAAGCATTTATCAATAATGAACCGCCAGATTGTTATTTTGCACGCACTCACGTATTATCATGCATTTTCGCGAGTGTGAATTTACCCTATCAACCTCGGGACCAGAGTCGTGATTAGGCCGTGGACTTGCGGGTCTGCCCTAGCCGAAAGTGCCTGGGACCACTCTCCTTGGCCAAGTACTTACCGAGGTATATAGAGTGACGAGAACATTCACGTACCCGGGATGTATATCAAAAGGTCCTTACACGTACCTGCGCGCTTGAGGTATATCGTAAGACCTGCCAAATAGGAGGGAGCCTTAAACCTTACCCTCTTCAGCCACGCTTGCATATAGGAGAGTCAGCTTAGAACACAAGATTTTCGGCATTGTTTTAATGACCAACAGTCGTGAGAATCTAGTGAGCGAAAGCCCTGATTCCATGAACAAAGCAACTCATGAGGAGAGATCTTCCCATATTTCCAAATGATTTTTCCGAAAACTCTTCTTAAAATGATTTCCCAAAACTATAGACGGTCAGGGAACCCATGGAATTTTATTCCTACCCTACTGCTATACGGGGCTCTCAAGTTGTCGCCGTTGGTCTGTTTTTGATCTCACCTAAAGGAAAACTTTTTGTGTGTTTAGCATCGTCCCGATCGATGTATTTCTGGATAAGGTCCGGCAATTTCTAAATGATATATTGTTGTTATTTTCCAGGGAAATGCGCGCGACCGAATTTGTCCTTTTCTCTCACATCAGATATTCATTCCATCCTAGCCTCCGCGTGCGCTGGAAGAGATAGCACCGGGCCACTTGTCGTAATCAAAGATTTCAGTTATTAGAAGAGCCGAAAGGGATCGAATTTGGGAGATGGAGTTTCTTCGAAGAGAGATGGGGCATCAACAGTTTACACCGGATCAGGGAACTGGGAAATTGCCATCCACTGCGAAAATTTCACTGTTCGGTCCCTATTTCCCAAACACTGGAGTACCTTCAACCGCTGGGAAAAATCACCTAGATGAAAAGTGCGGGGACGATCCGTGGAAATTATTTGAATTAGCCGATTCATCGAAATCATTGGACTCGGTGCAAGCAATCCAAATGATGAATCAGAAATTAAGTGAGACAATAACCGATCATCAAATGACGAAAGCTCGCCTGGAAAAATTGTCAAAATCCGAAACGTTGAAAGAAGTGACCGAGGAAGAACTCAAAAGATCATTACAAGATTCAGAACGAAAAGACCAGGCTATTGAGCAGCTGAGAAAGGAGAAAGATGCTATGGAAATTCAGAGGGATTATTTTGCTAAAGAGACAGTAAAACTGCATGAGGAAATCTTTTGCTTGGAAAAGGTAGTCTTTAAACAAAAGAATCAGTTGGAAGAAATGGGGCATATCTCAGACACTGATCAACCAGGTCAGTACCTACGCATCGAACCTACCTCACCTACACCATCGAGCTACCCATCAAGTCAGGAACAAATGAATGACTTTGAATCTATCTCAACCTATTCATCAAATCCGGAATATCTTCCCCAAGAGGCCAACAATAATCCGAAGCCAACGCCAGAGAATTTCACTAACCCATTCAAAATCACCTCTTCAATTGCACACCCATATCCATATTCATCAAGCACACCAGGCTCACCCATGTTCAATTTATCCTCACTCCAAATACCACATGACTCGAAAAGTCATTTATCGATTCCTCTCAGTCCTTGTGCCACGAAACATGCTCCGAGATATAAATGCACCAACAATAGAGGATTTAACAGAGTTAGATCTGCGAAAAGGGATTTCTCACAATTACCAGGGTCGTTAAGCAAGGTATACAAGCAGCTGAAGGATGAAGGGATGATCTATCCACTAAACCCGCGACCTATACCAAATCCAGTCCGTTCTAGTTGGAATCTTAATGAAAGATGTGAATACCACCAAGGTATAGGTCACACAACAGATGATTGCAAAGCTCTTCGGCACACCATTCAGGACCTTATCGAAGCAGGAAAGATACCAAACCCGTCTCATCTAAACTGTCAGAATTTGAAGATTGGTAATTAGAGATTGAAGATTTGTAATCAGTGATTATAGTTACTGAAGATTTATCATTTGTAAATCATGAACTACGGAGACCTGAGCCCCATGAGCAAAGGCAAAAGTAAAAAGTTCTCTAATGTGCTATTTGGGGGAACGTAGGCAACCTGAATAGGACATTCAGGCCCGGTCTATTCCTTATAATAATATTCATTCGTTTGCAAGAGAGGCAGAAAGAGATTTTCCATATATATAATCAAAAGTTCTTTCATACAAGATAACCTACGAACATAACTACATCATTTCTTACATACTTTCCCTATACTATTCACCTACCTACTTAAACCCAAAAAGCTTTTCATAAAGAAGCCACCTACCAAACCTAACCTATCCATCATCAGCAGAATATAAGATCCTCTCTCGATCCATGGTCTGATACAAAGCAATCACTGTCTCATCTGTCACCGGTGAATCGGCAAAACGAAACCACCTCATCATCATAGGCTCATGCTCAATGGTCTGCCGAACTCGACGCCAAATATGCAGCACAATATCAGAACGGGTCACCTGGGTAATGTCAACCTCTCCTCCATGAAATCGCCGAACAAAGCGGGTAGACCAAAGACCTCGTAAGGTCGTCTCCAGTCTCGGGGTAATGGGAAGAGCGACCGAAGAAAAATCTCTCAGTGGAAGGGGCCTCGGGATCCCAGAACTCAGCAATATCAAGCAAAAAAAGAAAAATTGATGTCGTGAGAACACCAGCGGTGAAGATGGCTTAGATCGCCCCAGTTGAGACCACAGTCGGCCTCGGCCAAGGACACGAAATCAGACAAAAGGAAGAAAGAAGCGTGGGTGTGAAAGGTAGACATGGTAATAGAGAAAAAAAAAGGGATATAGGATGAATAGTGACCTTGATGAGGAAAAAAGGACAAATTCGCGCTCTTTTTATAGCATAACTGCACAGGCCAACCGCACGGCTGGCCTACCAACCGTACGGTTGGCTCTCCCCCTTGGCCCAAAAATCTCCGTTTTTGCGTTTTCCGGCATTATTCTTCACAATAATACATCATGATATGAATGTTGCCAGACTTTATTCAGGAAGAACGATCCATTCATTGCATGCATATAAATTTAATAATCACTTGCCAACACGAGTACTTGACCATTTTTTGTAATTAAATTCAGTCACTCTCGCCAATATACATATAATCAATCATTTTTCATATTAATCAAGTTCATAATGATTTTACAAACATGTGTTATATAATCGTTTCTTCCAACACATTCACAATAAATTTGTAACATTCACATCACAACACATGCAAACATGTTTTCTCTAAAAAGCATAAAATATTTTATTCAAAACCGATCACACTGATAAATCAACGTCTTTTCTTAACAAAACAAACACATTTTAAATTAACCACTAAATTAACAAAGTTTTTTATTAAAAACATAACTAAATTAACTAATTAAAAAAGTCTTTCTAAAACAAAACATCACTCAAAACCACCAAGAACCATCAACGCTGAGGAGAAGGGGGAGGATCCATCGTACGCGGCCGCTTCGCTTCCGTCTCTCCCGCACCCTCCGCTGGGCTGTCCGAGACTGTACGACCCTCGCCATGAGGAGAAGGACCAAGCCGCGATGTACGCCTCGACTGCTGGACCGACTGAGACGGCGCCGCCGATCGGGACCGCGAGCGTGACGGATGATAGGTGACGGTCGTATCGCCCGCCAAACGCCTGCTATACCGCCCCATGTACTCCGTAGGGAAAGGAGCCGCAAATGTCAGCAGTCCATACATGTTGAAGTAGCTCCTCAGCAACTCAGCTACCTCGCGAAGTCGGAATACGCCCGTCTGCCACAAAACCAATTTGTTAGTTATCATTCACAATAATTCACATATACTTAACTTTTTAAAAGATAATATACCTCCTCATCCGAGACGTGCGCTAGGGCCCCCATCCGATCGTCGTCCACAGGAACATCGGGAATCCGGTAGCTCTTCGGTAGACCGAGATCCAGGTAGGGAATCTCCCGAGGGTACTCCGGAATCGAGTAGGACGTCGACGCCCCGCCAGCCTGTGAAGGACCAGCTCCACCAGCGCCGCCCGTCGGAGGTGTGTCCTCCCCGGTATCCTCTCCCACCTCTGGCTCGGGCGCCACCGCCTTGCCCTTCCCCTTGTCACCGCCCTCACCGGCCGGGGTCTGACCAATGCCCGCTTCTACTCCCAGCTGAACCTCCCTTTCTCGTAACTCCCGGAAAACTATGCCGCGAGCCGCTCCTGAAGAAGGGGTAGACAAGGAATAGGGCCTCAACCCTACTGATCCAGCGCTGGGCGACCCCACGGGCGTACGCAGCAACGGCGAGAAGGACACGTGCTGAGCCCAGTCCATATCGCCGGACCCATAGACAGGCGACGACCCCGACATCGACCCGCGCCACTCGGGTGTCTGCACCGCCTCCAGCATCTGCCTCATATCCTCCGACAACAACTGGGGTGTCCTCCCTCCTATCGACGGTGGAATGGGCGGCCTCGATACTGGACTCCGACCTCCCAATAGACTCCTCCCGCCCCTCGTGGCCCTACCTCGCCCGGGCGAGACCGCAGCAGTCGGCCCCTCGACCCCTCCTCGGCCTAACCCAACCGGGGGCTACCCGCGGTTGCCTCCTCCCAAAGGCACCTCCTCCGACCCCCCTTCGTCGTCGTCCTCCTTCTCTACCTGCGGCGGCTCCGCGTCCCTCTCCCCATGCGGATCCTCGTCATCTGAATCCGCAATCCCTTTGGCCCTCCGGTTCGGCGCCGGTGCGGGCTGCTGTGGGACCCGCTGCGAGATGTACAACTGCCCCCGGATGAACATAGGATCACCCCCTATAGCAGCGTACCTCGCGTATATCACCCTGCCTCGCACCCCCTTCATCTCCCTCATCAGGTACCAGTGCGCGAACGTCCCGTACTCTCCCTCCACCAACAGGCCCTCAATCGGGACGCCTCCCAAGAACGAAGCCCGCTCCTCCCCAGATAGCGCGCCCGGCCGCCTCATCGCCGTTGGAGGCCAGGCCGGAACCCTAAATCCTAACCCAGGGGTGTGTTGCCGCACCACGCGCTCTCCCAGGTAGAAGGCCGCACCATACTCGTGCAAAAATAGCCGCCTCGAACGGGCCGCCGCCAACGCATCCGCATACCCCCACTGCTGCGTCACGAATGCGGGCCACGGGCTCCACTGCACCTGCCACATCAAACATACGCTAATAAATAACTCAACTTTCTTTTTCAAAAAATAATTTAAATCTCAGTCAAGTCAATATCATACCCGATCTAGCTGGAGGCCTGAGACGTCGCCCGCACTGACATCCGGGGTCAGATACCGATACACCCCAACTATGTTCCCACTGTAATACCGTCTGAAGAGCGGAAACTCATCTGTGAAGGTCGGGTGCAAATGGATCTAACCAATATCCTGATGGGTATGCGCAATGAACCACATCTGTTGCAAATTATCACAATTTTAAAATCGTCAATTTTTATAATCACACGCTTTTCTCTTAAAAAGATAATTGAGTTTTTAATTTAAGTAATTTACCTCCCAAAGTGTAACCAGTCCACGGTGGTTGAGCTCCATATGACGGCACACCAAATCCATCGACTCGTACAACACCGCCAGTACATAACCTCCCCAGGAAAATGTGTACAGCTGATCGAAGAACCGCAGGTACGGCAGCCACCATAGCCGTAGGTTGTCGCCGCCCCGTGCATAGAAGAAATCGTGTATCAATAGCAGTATGAAGCACCGAGACAGCTGTCGGACCTCCTGTCGCGTCATCGGTCCATCCCCAAACCTCTCACTCTCCGCCTCGATGTGATGAACCATCGCCGTGTGTGGTATCCCGTCCGCCACAATCCGACTTGGCCTCCAACCTAGCGCCGCGCCCATCCCATCTAGTGTAACTCGCAACCGGGGGTTGGGCGCCAGAGCCTCTCCTCCAAATGGCAGTCCCGTCAGCACGAACACGTCCTCCGGGGTCAGCATCATCTCGCCTCAACTCCAATGGAAGGTGTGCGTCGTGTCCCACCATCTCTCTCCCAGTACTGTCGGCAGACTCACTGATCGCTGAAACTCTCCGCCCGGCAGCACCTCGATGAATCGTCCGAATGGGGTCGCACTCAAATAAGCCCTCACTAGCGGGGGTAGCTGATCTCGTAGCTCCGGTGCAGCACGAGTGATACCACGGCAACGTCCACTCCTCTGTCACAACCACGTGTTTTAAAATTTAGGACACACTATTTAATACTGGATAATACATATTTTAAGTAAACTATGTTAAGTATGTCGATTATGGCAAGTAATTATTAAATTTATCATATTTCATGCATATCATGGCATTGCATATTTTAAAATAGCATATAGCATGAAAATCAGCATATACCCGAGTACGGCGACGGATCTCATGTGCTGCAGGCTCCATCAGTAGCCACTCCCGTCCCTCTCTCGGCGAGATCAAGAGCACATCACGATACATCGCTCGCTATAGAGAGCCGTCTGCCCCCAGTGGCCCCTCCCAGGCCACCCCCTCCCAGTCATCGTGATGCCTCGCACATACTAGTTGCCCATCCATCATCGCCGTAATCAAGTCCATCTCATCACCGGGGAGTAGCTCCGGTGCCTCCCTGCCCTCCGGTGGGCCCCCCATCATCATGAAAACGAAAATCGATAGTAGTCTCGCCAATGCCATCGCTCACACTCGTGTAAAAAACTCACAAAGTATTTTTGAAAATCAGATATTTATATGCTAGAGAGAGATTGCACGAAGAAGTGACGAGAATGATCCAAACAGAGGCCTATTTATAGGATTTGCAGGCCAGCCACAGGCTAGCCAACCGTACGGCTAGCCTCCAACCGTACGGTTGGCTGCCAGCCGTACGGCTGGGGGGTCAAACCCTGCGGCTACCCTCATTTTTGACCTGTTTGAAAAAAAAAATGAAGGGAAAAATAACAAAGTTCTGAATCAATCTTTTCCAACACAAGAGGAGCAAGATTCACACAATCGCACGAGATGACTGATCAAAAGCCCAAAGTCTGACACTCCAAAGTCTGTGGAGGAACTGAAATTCAAGAGGATGGATCCATTATCCGAAAAGCTCGAATTTGATTGATAAACAGGGAAGCTGTAAAAGGGGAATCGGGTACCAGAAAAAATTGAAAGAGTAGAAAAGGGAAAAATCCCGTTGGTCCAAGAGAGAAAAAAGTGAGAAAAACAGAAATAAAGAAAATCGACAGGGAGAGCCACACTAAGAGTGACAGCTGTGCCAAAAGGCGGAGGGCTACATCTTAGGTGAGTAAGGCTCCTGTTTTGGAAAAAGCCAAGAAAGAAAAGGCAAACTAAAGTCCGAAAGCCCAAAAATAAAAGGGCCGGATAATCAAAAGAGGGAGCAATAAGGGTATTGAAAAACAGAAAACGATACAGGACCAGCATCTTCCCTGTAAGAAAAAATCAGAGGGTAGCTTGAGGATAATTGGGAAATCCAATCGAAATTCTATCCCCACGACCAAAGAGAGGAAGACTGAGGGAAGAGAAAAGTCAGATCCCAAAATCCATGCACAACGGTTCGAATGTTTTAAGAAAAGTTGATTCAAAATTTTGATTCCCAAAAAAAAGCCAAAGGTCAAAACTGAGGGTAGAAAGGAATGGGAAAGAAAAGACACTCCAACTTGCGAAATGGTTCTCTCTAGCATATTATTTTTGATAAACATTGAAGCGGTGTTTGAGTAACAGAACCATGGCAATGAGACAAGGTTAGTGGAATTTCCCGAATTCTTTAAGTAAGAATTCTTCGCATTCCTCACGATGGGAATTTTTTCCGTTTCCCTTTCCCCACGATGGGAAATAACACTTACCGCACGTTCCCCAAGAAGGGAATTTTTTCTGGATTCCTCTGAGTTAGGAATTCTTCGCATTCCCCACGATGGGAATTTCTCCGAAACCTCTTTCCCCAAGAAGGGAAATAACGACTCCACGTGTTCCCCAAGAAGGGAATTTTTTCCGGATTCCTCTGAGTTAGGAATTCTTCGCATTCCCCACGATGGGAATTTCTCCGAAACCCCTTTCCCCAAGAAGGGAAATAACGACTCCACATGTTCCCCAAGAAGGGATTTTTTTTTCGGATTCCTCTGAGTTAGGAATTCTTCGCATTCCCCACGATGGGAATTTCTCCGAAACCCCTTTCCCCAAGAAGGGAAATAACGACTCCACGTGTTCCCCAAGAAGGGAATTTTTTCGGATTCCTCTGAGTTAGGAATTCTTCGCATTCCCCACGATGGGAATTTTCTCCGATCCCCTTTCCCCAAGAAGGGAAATAACCTTTACCGCCTGTTCCCCAAGAAGGGAATTTTTTCCTGGATTCCTCAAGGCAGGAATTCTTCGCATTCCCCACGATGAGAATTTTCTCCGATCCCCTTTCCCCACGAAGGGAAATAACCTTTACCGTGCATTCCCCACGAAGGGAATAACTTTGCCCCCACACTCCCCACGATGGGACTTTCCAAATTTTTCAAAAGATATTAATTTCTTCTTACTCCTGATCCCCATGAAGGGATATTCACAAAACCTAAAACACTCTTTCACTTTTTCCTAAGAAAGGGAAACCTTTGAAGCACTTTGTCGCTATGATCATTTGGACTCAACGAAATTGTCAAAGACTCCTCACATAAACTCCTTTACACTGAGGGTGGTGTGCCACTGAGGGTAGACAGATGACAAGATTGATGTATCGTGTCGCCTGGCCAAAAAGGAAAGAGATGGTCATGGATTGCATCGCCTTGAAACACAACGAGATCTATAAGCCAGAAAAGGTACATTCTGATTCAATCATCATCACATTGAGGTTCACCCGAGAGTCGTGAATCGTTGTCTTCTTATCGTCCCTGAATTCTTGCCAAACAAGAATCCCGGGACGAGAGGGTCTGTGAACACCCCAATCCACGACTCTCGTGTGAACACTGATTTTCTTAAAACAAGCATTCCGCATCAAGTCTTGAGTCATCATGCATATAGAAGACCATTAAGAAAATCCTTCTTTTTCGAGCGCGCCGGGAATCTACCACAACCTTTGTTGCCACTTCGCTTACTAGGACAGGGATCGACCTGCCCGGTCAGGTCGCGGGGTGCGGGGCAGCGCCCCGTTAGAAAAATTGAGTTTTTTATAGCTAGCCGCACGCCTCCCAACCGCACAGTTGGCTCCCAACCGTACGGTTGGCTTCGAGCCGCACGCCCCAACCGCACAGTCGCCTCCTAGCCGCATACCCAAACCGCACGGTTGGCACCTAGCCGCACGCCTCCTAGCCGCACGGTTGGCTCCTAACCGTACGGCTGGCACCTAACCGCACGCCCCAGTCGCACGCCCTAGCCGCACCCCCTGCGGCTACCCCCTGCGGTTGGCCTCCTTTGGAGCGTTTTTGGCAGAATTTTTGCTATAAATAGGACCCTTGGGACCCCATTTCAGGACATCAACACTCAATAGTGTTTCTAGTAAGTGGAGATTCTGTCGAAATTACTAGAGAGTCATTTTTAGGGAATTTCTGGGAGAGAAAGTTTTAGAGAGAGAAAGGAGCAAACAAGCAGATTTTCTTCTTCAAGCACATCAGGGAATTTCTGAGAGAGAAAGTTTTAGAGAGAGAAAGCTCTAGAGAGAGAAAGGAGCAAACAAGCAGATTTTCTTCTTCAAGCACATCAGGTACGTTTTTCTACAACTTTTCTATCAATACTGCATTTAAATATTCGTTTTAATATAGAAAATTAGATAACTTGCAAAGAAGTTCATTGCTTTCAAAATAAGTCCTTTCTAAGTTTTACAAGAAATCTAAAATTCGTTTTGACACGTTTTAAAAACAAAATAAAAATACAAAAAAAACAGTTTCCAAACAAACGGAACTACGCGACTCTGATTTCATTCTATGAATGAATACGTAGGCGCTCGCAAAGCTCGAGTCTGATTTCAAAATATAATTTTAAATTTATCCGGAAAGGACTATTATAGAAACTATCCAAACTACTTGCAAGATATCTAAAATAGGAATTAAATACATGATCCATTAAGAGACCGAAAGGGCGAATTGGGTGCCTAACACCTTCCCAATTCGTAACGTAGTTCCCGAACCCTAGCAAAGTAAATTTTTAAATGAATCTCTGGTTTTTAAACGTATGAACGATAATTCGTCTTCGAATTGTCCTTCGTACGATCTTTTGTTTGTTTTCTCGTAAAACAAACTGGCGACTCTACAAAACACACGTTTTCCTCAAAACCATACAAAAACCGAGGACGGAGCACTTTGCCCTCTCCCAGGGGGGTATGGGTTCGGATTCTCACACTCATAATCAACGCCTTCTCTTTGGGTATATCCTTTCACCACAAGGCGAGCTTTATACCTATCAATGGAACCATTTGCCTTGGGTTTGACTATTGGAACCTATTTTTTCTGAATAGCCTTTTGCCCAGGCGGAAGATCCACCAAGTCTCGGACATTATTTTTCCTCATAGACTCCATCTCATCAATCATTGCAACTTTCCATTCAGCCGAAGCGAGGGACGTGATAGCCTCTTGATAATTTCTAGGCTCGTCTATATCTTGTGGAGCACACAGGAAAGCTGTCCCCTCAATCTCAAAACGACAACATGGGACACTTTCACGATTCTTTATATGAAAATATGGACTATGAGAATCAATCTCTAATGGAGGGATGCTCCCACTAGGTGGTCGCACAGTCCCACTAGGTACCAAGTCGCTCTCATATACATATTTGGATTTGAAACACCTTCATTCGATTATACCATTTCAAACAACTCAATGTTTATGTCCACATCCCATCTCTTGGGGAATTCCTTCTCTAGGAAATCCAAATCTCATAACTCAATATCATAAATAGTTCCAATTTCTTGTTCACCAAGTATTACATATCCTTTAGATTCTTCAGAATATCTAATGAATATGCACTTATGCGCTCAAGGGCCTAGTTTTCCATGTAAATGAGACCTAGTGTGAACATACCCCGCCCCCCACCCCCATGGGCACAAATGACTTAAGTCGAGCTTCCTACCCATCCAAAGCTTATAAGGCGTTGAGGAAATAGATTTGGAAGGCACACGATTGAGGATGTAGGCTACAGCTAAGATAGCATCCATCCAGAAAGATATTAGGAGGCTTTTTTGCGCGATCATCGATCTAACCATATCCAAAAGGGTTATATTCCTTCTCTCCGCTACTCCATTTTGCTGCGGAGTATATAGAATAGTTAACTGCCTCTAAATTCCATTTTCTGATTGAGCTGCTTAAATAGCTCAAATAAGTACTCACATCCACGATCAGTTCGGAGAGCCTTAATGGTCCTCCCACTTTGATTCTCAACAAACTGATAAAACGTTTAAAGCAATCCAATGCCTTAGACTTATGGGAGATCAAATATATATAACCGCAACGTGTATAATCATTTATAAATGTGATGAAATAGTTAGCACCATGCCTTGCCCTTACACTAAGTGGGCCACAAATGTCTAAAAGAACTAATTGCAAAGGAAAAGATGCTCTAGTGGCTTTTCTAAATCATTTCCTAGTCGACTTTCCTACTAAATAATGCTCACAATTAGGCAAATTTACTTTAATGAGCTGAGTTAATAAGCCCTCTCTAGCCAATAGATTCACTATGTCCTGACCAATATGACCAAGTCTAGCATGCCAAATCGCAGAATTATCAACATAAGTCAGAAAGGAAATATAATTATTATTATTACTGGAATAACAAATATTCAAAACAAATAATCCATCCGAAATAAAACCGCTACCATAAAACAATGTTCCATAGAAAATGCTAACATTATTGTTCTCGAAAACTACTGAAAATCCTAGCCTAAGCAAACCAGAAACTGATAGAAGGTTCCGTCAAATACCAATATCAAATAATACATCATGGATCAACGGGTCATGTTCGCCGCGCATGCTCAGCTTGAAGGTACCAATACCTAAAACTTGAACAACTTCTCCATTGCCCACATAAAGTACTTTGCTTCCTGCTAGTATCCGGCGGTACTCCACATATCCAACTCGATCCTTCATGATATGTTCGGCTGCTCCTGAATCCATAATCCAATCATAGGAAGGATGAGCTACCATAACATGGCTTGTTACATAAACAAGAGGAGAATTATAATTTAAGAGTACCTTCTTCGGCTCAGTGCACTCACGAGCGAAGTGACATTCCTTAGCACAGTTGAACCATGCTTTGCTAGCATTGCCCTTCTTGCCACCACGGTTGCCCCGCTTGCGTTTGGTAGAGTGTGCTTTCTTAGGCGCAGGCTCATTATCGTTCTTCTTCCCATTATTCTAGTTTTTGCGCTTAGACCCAGCTGCCTTGCGCGAACCAGAATGAACCATATAAGAGGAGCTATTTACTTTAGCAGCTTCTAAGCGCTCAACTTCTAACTCCAAATGTCGCGTTAGAACATCAAAAGTTTTGATGTTCCCATTGTGCGTCATATTGACTCTCATATGCTCCTACGAATCAGGTAATGAACGAATCCCAGCTTGAACCTGCTGCTTAGCGCTCAAGTTGTTCCTAACTACCTTAAGCTCGCGGATCATAGTTGACATCTATCTATGATGCTGCATCATTGGAGTGTTTTAGCACATCTTATACGAGTCAAACTTCAAGGTCAACGCGCACAATTGAGTAGCTGAAGTGGAACCAAACTTAGCTTTCAAGGCATCCCACATTTCTTGAGAAGTTTTAAAGTCCTCAAACGCACTAATCAAGTCATTGTGCATGCTGCTAAGCATAACAAAGCACGCACAACAAGCCTTTTTGACCCACTTTTTGTAGGCCTCCTGATCGCGCCAATGTTGTGCACCACTGCTATCCTCCGGTGGTGGAGTCAAGGACTGGGTCAAGGTTTCCAAAACCTCTTGCTCATCAAAGAGATATTGAATCTTATGGTACCAAATATCATAATTGTCACCATCCAATTTCTCACCTTTGTTCAAGTCAGCAACTATACTCTTAGAAGCCATTTGTATGCGCAAAAGAAAAGGATATTTAATAAGGATATTATTATTAGCACAACACATCAAAATTTTATAGCAGAAGTCTTAAATTAAATTTAATAGTTCACACATGACACTAGATCAAAAGATCGCTTCGCTCAAAATAATCTCCTACATCATGTGATATTATTAAATTAAAATTTAAACTATGCATAAAACTGTATAGGAGCTCTAAGCTCTCACTATACTCCCATTATATATAGAGTAAGTAAAACATGCAACATAATGATATATAACAGTGAATTATAACAAAAAAAATATTCATGGTACCATAATAACCAAAAAAACACACCTGACAGTGCAAAAAACAGTTTTTTTCAAGAAACATGAACTATTTTTTTTTCAAAAAACATGAATTGGTTTTTTTTAAGCAAAAAACATAAACTTCTTGTTTTTTTAAGCAAAAAACTCTTTTTTTTCAAGAAAAAAAAAAGAATATACATATATATTTGTATTCATGTAATGAATAATATATACATGTATATGGGTAGCTTGAAAGTAAAGCACAAATACCATATTATATATATACGATCTAGTATGAAGACCAACCTTCAGTCCCTCTGATACCAATGTTGAAAAATAATACAAGTATTCCATACCTGTATACGCAGCGGATTGAAACGGATCTTGTGCGATTGCCCCTATGATACTCACGTTGTGTAACGTTACGCGAACAACTACCACTGTGCACACACTTCAGATACTCCCAACTAAAAACCCTAGAATGTGCTTGGAAAAAGATACGGCAGTCGGTCTATTGCGTAACCACACTTTAGGTCTCAAGACCTAAATATATATATATAATGTAATCTTCACCTATAATTTCATCCACAGGCTGAATAAATTTATGTAAAAAATAAATAAAAATAAAACCAGTGATATTGACCCTAGCTCTCTTTTAAAGTAATAAAAATCAATATGGCGGAAAATATGCAATATAGACTATTAATTTTATGTTAAGCAATCTCGATTAGTTTGTTTTTATAAAGTCCTTGACCTCATTAGAAGAAAACACTTTCAGTGACAAGAACTCTAAACTATCTGAACCGTTTTAAATTAATTTATGCACATTGCATACTTCTAAAAGATTTTCCTCACTTTATAAGAGCCGAATTCGAGAAAAGTGCCTTTCCATGAGGAGTTCATTAGTTTGGGGGCCATAGATGTTGCGGTATCGATGAATGTGATGCTGCAGTCAACGGCATGGTGGACAAGAGCCACCATGTCGGGGTCGGGTTTCTAATCTTCCCATCATTTTAGCTTATTATTGTTTAGTTCAAAATCAATCATCACTCTTTTATCATCCACTATGCTCATGCTCCATGCTTTGGGAATCGATTTTCTTGCAAGATTTTTTAATATATAATTTAAAGAAAATGTTTTGGTGATATTAAGTGGTGTAGTGGTTAAAAGTAATATGGTGATATTTATAGTTCCAATCCAATTGAAAAATAAAAAATCTAACACAGTTTCAATAATTGCATAAATGTGTTTGAAGTAAAATTTATAGTATCCAATACAACCACAATAGGATACATACAGCAATCCTTCCACAACACTAGAGTCCTTACATACTACAATAAAGGACGGAACCAAAAAAAATTGTGAAGGGGACATTCAAGCATTGCTAAATACTCCCTCCTTCCATCTTAAATAAGGAGTTTCCTTTTCTGCTCGTCTCAAATAAAGAGTTCCGATTCTTATTTGTTTCCTTTTTAATCTATATCTATATCTATGTTATATATAAAAGTACAAATAAGCTTAAGTAACGTTTTAATTAGGATGGCGCTTAGCTGTTTTCATATACAATTCCTAAGTAGATTCCAAGTTGGTAATCCATAAGTAGAGTCCATATCAACTCAAAATAGAAGTAAACTCCTTCTTCAATAGTATTAGACATTTTTTCTACAAAAGAAGGGTGGTATTTTTTTTACAAAATTCAATTACATGTTGTTACTTAGAAACTTTTCAACAATACTTATTGTAATTTTTAGATTTGTTGTTTTGCTTTAAATTTTTCCGAAAAATCTTCGGTTATAGCTAAATTTTTCCTTTATATAGTTTATGAGCTTGAAATTTTCAGTTAAACTCCATTTTATAAGATAAAGTCAATCAAAAACATATGCCTATTTTTAGATAAAGTAATATTTAAGACAATTTATATTGGAGGAATACTATCTAGAGTAGTATCTTCATTGGTGAGTGTCTATGCAAATTTATTAATATTTGCATAGTTCATATTGATCGAAGCAATTTAGAAATTAGAAGAAGGGTCAACATAATTCAAGTAAATTTGTTTAGGTATTACACTAAATATTTGACAAGTTATATTACTAGATAGTATTTGTTTTTTCATATATATAATAGGGATATAGGTCTTCAAAGTAGTTAACTAAAGAAATTAAAAAGACAATTATTTATGACCAATATTCATAAAAGTCACAAATTAAAACAACAATGAACTATGACTATTATTGACTCCCTTTTAATAGTATATTATTTTATTTGAAAAAAAAAAGAAAAAAAAGAAAAAAAGTGGACTTCCTTATCCAATTTGACAAGCTTTATAGCTTTTTTATTTTATAGAAACTCTTTGTACGTAGCGTAATGTCTTATTAAATTTTATAGATTATATTAATATATTATTGACAATAACTATATTTTTTTATTACCAAAAAAAAAGGTACAACTAAGTCTCCTTTTTGTTTTGGTACAACCGAAAGAGGGGAGGGAATGATGGAACTTGCAACCTCACACATGCAAGTAGGATTTGAAGACCAATGCTAGTTAAGTTAGAGCTATATATTAGAAGGAGATGATAATAAAAAAACTTTAATTTGACTCAAGTTCCTCCTATTAACCTCCTCGCGCTTAAATAAGTTTTTGCTTTTTTTTTTAAATATACCTTCTTTATAGATCGAGACAGGTCCGATAAGTTGATAGTATTTGTTTTTTCATATATATAATAGGGATATAAGTCTTGAAAGT
This sequence comes from Lonicera japonica, assembly GCA_021464415.1. Classification (NCBI taxonomy): domain Eukaryota; kingdom Viridiplantae; phylum Streptophyta; class Magnoliopsida; order Dipsacales; family Caprifoliaceae; genus Lonicera; species Lonicera japonica. The sequence goes on from JAKCWG010000910.1 coordinate 45,941, forward strand.
AGTTAACTAAAGAAATTAAAACGACAATAGTATTTTATTTTATTTTAAAAAAGAAAAAAAGTGGACTTCCTTATCCAATTTGACAAGCGTTATAGTTTTTTTAGTTGAGGCATTGAGTTTAAAGGGCATCTTACAAAATTAAAAATAAGAAAAGGACACCATATATTATCATTATAAATCAAGGACAGTCAATATAAAAAAGACACGTGTTTTATTAAAGTTAAGACAAAACCCTTTCTTTTGTGATTAATTACAACTTGTGCCATCAAACCCCTCCCCTCCTCTCACACGATCTGCACTCTCATTTCTACTCAAGCGATACTCAATCTCCTTCGTCAACAAAAATCTCACAATCCGTCTAAATCATCATCTCCATACTCGATCTGAATTTCCTCATTCACTACATTACTTCATCACTCAATCTTAATCTTCTCTCCATTCCCTTACTCCATCACTCGATCTCCATCCAACAAGTGATTGAAAAAACCCTAGAAGCTTACCCTCTCAACTCTTCAACATCATCAATCATCAGGTATTATTCAATCAACTGTGTATAGTAATGTATATGTATCAATCGATTTTGTTCAAAAACGGTTTCGCACTAGATATGTATTCAATCGATTTTGTGCAAAAATGGTTTTGCAGTAGATATGCATTCATCAATATATGTTCTCACCGGAGAACCACGCTTGCTCTGTTTTATGCCTATTAGTATCGGAAAAAATGGCGAAATCAGCGGTTTGTGTAAGGTGAATTGGGATTTTATATATATAAATATATATAATCAGAAACTTCTTCATTCTCTTTGTGGGTTTGACTGAAAGAAGCCCGTCTTCGGCTGTATGAGTTCCGAGATCTGGTGTATTCTTATATGCGCACTTTGGCTGGCTAATTTTTTCTCATTGGCGGGGTAAAATTGGAATTGAAACACACCCAGATTATTAAAAATAATACAGGTTGGTAAATTTGGAATTAACACACTAAGTCTATCAAAGTGGACCGAATCAATCAATGAGTTACTGTAGTGCTCTATGAGGATTTTTTTCAATTAATACCAACTGCAAAATTTCAATGATAGTAAACCTTTTGAAATATAGATTTGTTGGTTGGGAACCATTACTCCATTGACAAGGCTTAATAAAACAAAAGGAATAAAGGAATAAAAGCTATTTGAAGTTATAGAAAATGACAGATATCAAAAACTATAATAAATGGTCAGCCAATGTCATTATCAAAATGTAATACCTACTTGTATATTCTATTTAATTGTGTCAACAGGAACAAATGGATTTATTACATATATACACAGTGAGTTTGGCTTACCTGGCTTGTTTTCTTGAAAGAGAAAAGAGGAAATTAGAATCCTTAGATGCCTATGAAATACAGGAGTGGGTCACGGCATATACTATGAAATATTATATTGAACTATTAATACATTTTATTTATGTAATTATTTGAGATTGACTTTTATTCTCTTTGGTACTTGTGAAAAAGTTTGTTGATATAATGTTGAGGTCCCCACATTGCAAAATTCATTTTTTTTTTCACACCATTCACAAAACACATTATAGTTGTTGAAGGGTGACGCGATCCCGGATCGTCTTTTCTAACCAGGCTAATGGATCCGCAACCCTTAATGTCGAAGACGCAAGAACCTTGGAATCACGCGAAAGATGGAAGGCGGAAACCTCAACCGAACGCTTAAAGAAGCGTGAACCTTGGTATAGTCGAAGACAGACAATCAATTGGTGGAAAATTGATTGATACGTCAAGAACAATTGAATTAATTTAATTCAACATGTTCTTAGAGAACACAAAGAGAAAACTCTCAATTTAATTAATCATCAAAACTCTTCTTATTATAAAACAATAATGTGCCTCCTTTAAATAGGAGTAAACAAAGCCTTAATCCTAATTTAAAAAGGAAACTATTTCCTACTTAGAAAAGAAAAATAATAACTCCTAGAATATTCCTAATGCAGTAAGGAAATTAATAAACACCCTAAAATAAGCCCAAAATAATTCTAAAATAATAATAACTCTAGGAAATAATTATCTATAATCATTGGGCTTTAAGAAATATAAAATAAATAATTAAATCCTTCAGCCAGCCGGTCGTGAGAACAAGCAAGAACATAGAGCTAATTTATTGGCTAGGCTGGATCACATCGTTCCCCTCTTCTTCAGGAAGATTTGTCCTCGAATCTGGCCTACCCATTCCTCGATTCAGCCAGTCTTGAACAACTTCGGCATTCGGACACGGCTTTGGAACTTGAAATCTCCTATGCCAATTGAATAAGTATTTTGAATACTTCCCATTCTTCCGTCGAAACTTAACATGAGATAATTATGTTCTTCCTTCACATGAAAACAAATATTTCGAATATCTTCGACGCTTGATTCTCCTTACAAAGCAAAACTTCTCAAATTTCAAGCCATATTGCAATGCGATCCTCCGCAACTTGTTGAAGAAATCTAATAACATAAAGTTTGGATGGACATCAAAGCGATCCACTCCAATGAAATCAATATGCTCAACATTGTCAATCTTCAACTCAGCTCGAACATCACCTTCTTCCTCGGTAGAAATATTATCCAAATCAGCAACGTTAGTTGAAGTCTTTTGCTCATTGACTCGCCCCTCAATTAAAATCAATTGGCTTTCATCGATGTAATTCTCTTCAACTTGCACTATAATTTCTTCATCTTCTATTTCTTGCAAACTTGGAACTAGACTTTCAACCCACAACTCGCCTTCTTCAGCCGTCACTTCAATTTCCTCGATATCATCGATTTCTGGCTTGTTCTTTGATAGTGGCGTAGATATGGTTGGCTTTTCCTCCTCTTTACAATAATTTGATTCACAAGATGTATTCGGACTTTGACTTGGCTCTAGGCTTCCCCTCTTCTTATCTTGCTCATAGGTTTCGGCAAACATCTCCTCAAACTTACGAATAAATTCATCATCAAACAAAGAAACCTTCTTCTTTCTACTACTCATATTGTTATCTCGAACCCGACTTTCTCCAACCTCATTAGTAACAACCGAATCCCATTCATCCTCAAATTTAACTTTATGAGGCTGACTTTTCAATTTCTCTTTAGGAGCTTTATTCAACCGCATGCGCCGTGCAATCTCTAATTGTGTTAATCGCGCACTATCGCGTTTAATCTCCTCTTGAAGCCACCTTTCTCCAAATTCAAAGTTTAGACAAGACATACTTACTGCAAAACAAAGATTAGTGCAATAAAGATAATCCTCACCACACTCCCTTTCGTGTTTCGCTCGATTGATGTCACTCTTCTTTTACCGCTCGTGTTTGTCACTCAAAGATGATAAACCGCACAATTTTTTTTTCTCTTTAGAACCCCAAAACAAGTTGAATAATATGAATATCACAAGTCATCAACAACTAATCGCACACCCAACAATTAGATTTAGACGCGTTCAACAATGTAATACCAAGGACTCAAGAAACCAAATTATAGCAATATTAATGAGCCAAACGAATTTCTAGAATTGCTAGAATAAATGCAAGTAGATTTCCAAAGGATAAGCACCAATCAAATCCCTAATAAACGCAAATCAAATAGCCTATGACTTTGTAGATTTTCCCAACCAAACGAAATTTATATGGACCAAAATCACAAGATTAAAACCCAACAAGAAGTATCAATGAATAGTCTAGGGTTTTTAAAATATTTAAACATCCACAATTAAAAATTTAATGCAAAAATATTCACAAGCAAACCCTAACAATAAACAAAATTTGATTCTAAGGGTTCTTCCAACAAAGAAATTTTTTTTTAAAAAAATAAATTACTATTCATGCAGCACTATTCACAGCACTTTTTTTTAATGCAGGTGCTATCGTAAAACAGCAATAAATTTTGATCTAACCGTTGGATCGGGCTGATTTTCGGATATGTTGTGCGAAACGCAATTTTACAATAGACAGGCGGAAAATCAGGACGATCTGAGGTCGTTTCGATAGCAAAAACCACTAATTTCGACAGTTCAACGGGATTTTGGAAAAAAAATCTGATTTGCAACTTTTTTTTTTTTTTATGAACCCTAAATCAAAGATATGGAATCAACAAATCACAAGATCTATTATTAGGGATTTGGAATTGAAAACAAAAGAATTAAAAGATAGAAAACCTGGATAGAAAAGTTTCCTCTGATACCAATGACGCGATCCCGGATCGTCTTTTCTAACCAGGCTAATGGATCCGCAACCCTTAACGTCGAAGACGCAAGAACCTTGGAATCACGCGAAAGATGGAAGGCGGAAACCTAAACCCAACGCTTAAAGAAGCATGAACCTTGGTATAGTCGAAGACAGACAATCAATTGGTGGAAAATTGATTGATACGTCAAGAACAATTGAATTAATTTAATTCAACATGTTCTTAGAGAACACAAAGAGAAAACTCTCAATTTAATTAATCATCAAAACTCTTCTTATTATAAAACAATAATGTGCCTCCTTTAAATAGGAGTAAACAAAGCCTTAATCCTAATTTAAAAAGGAAACTATTTCCTACTTAGAAAAGGAAAATAATAACTCCTAGAATATTCCTAATGCAATAAGGAAATTAATAAACACCCTAAAATAAGCCCAAAATAATTCTAAAATAATAATAACTCTAGGAAATAATTATCTATAATCCTTGGGCTTTAAGAAATATAAAATAAATAATTAAATCCTTCAGCCAGCCGGTCGTGAGAACAAGCAAGAACATAGAGCTAATTTCTTGGCTAGGCTGGATCACATCAAAGGGTCCCCCACTTTTTGAAGAAAATATAATGTGCCTTTACAAAATTATTTATTTAATTTTTTTCCCACTTGCTCAACTGCCAAAAAGACGGGAGACAAAAAATGTGATGTCCACTTCATTCTTTACTATTATATTATACGAGGGCCATTTGGTTGGATGGTGCTTTAGGATAAGGAAAGACTTTACTATTCGATTGACAACAAATGACTGCATTTCATTAGAATCTCCACCTCATTCTTTTACTTGTGATTTTCATTCTTTTTTACTTGTGAGAGAATAATAGCTATTTGCATTTCATAATTTTTACATTTATGTAAAAGATAAAACTGTAGAGTTTCAAAGAGTTTGCAATAACATAGACTTTAATGCAGAGATTATTAGTTTATAAATTTTACCACAAGGTGGTCATTATTTGTTTGAGCCGCACCTTATTTATGGTTGTGATTGATTATGTGTAATAATTTAAGAGGCATTGGTTTATAAGGAAAATATAGAATAATGTGTATTCAAATACAAGATATTTATTATTAGCCCAGCCCACTACATACCAGTAAGTTCTTGGGTGATATGATTTCTGATGGGGTGCTTGGCTAGCTTGCTTGTAAATTCGAAATAATAATATTAGCATATAGAATTCTTCCATTCATGCATGCATTAAACGCAAAATAAAATTATGAGGAGTAGTGCAAGGAGGATTTGCAGCTAATTAGTTACCCACGTAATGAAAATGTTTGGGTTCGAAACTAATTTGCACCCAATTACATAGGAACCTAATCAATCTGTTTTTGTGCAAAAAGTAGATTTGAACTAAATTTGTTAGGCGCTAAAAAGTAGGTTGCGTGTTCATTGGTCTAAGCTTTTACTCAGCTGTGTGATTGAATTCATTTATTTATTAATCTATCCTGAAATCTTAATAGAGATCCGGGTGATAATGAAGATTAACATCAATTTTGTAGAGATCAAAGGGATAATGGCATCTCCAAAATCTACACCGACACATGGCAGAAATACAAGACAAACAAGCTCAACAACAAAAAAAGTAAACAAAGTAAGTATCCATTTTGCTCATATATGCAATATTACTTGGTTGTTTTCTTCTATGTACATACAACCTTCTACCAGTGAATACAAATTTAGTGCAAAAGTAGGAATCACTTAATACACTATTTCTCTTAAAATACAAATGTGAACTACTTAGAATTTGTTGTATGAATACTGCTAATATCTATGATGTGTCACGACTTATTTATAGTATATCAGCTTTCCAATACAACTCTTTTTACTTTACTATGTCGTTTTCTTGTCGCCTATAATGTTTTTTTTTGGATTTGGAGATCTTATGGACTGTATTTTGAAGTTTTTCTTTTTGCCTAGATCTTGGATCAAGAACACAACCAATTTACTATTGTGGGATTTGGTTTACGTATTATTTTCCAAGAAAGGAAACTGAACTGTTAATTTGGGATGTCAGTAGCTAATAATTCACACCTGGTTCGAAACATCAGAATGATCCCTGCGAGTCATCCCCTCGCCAGTAGCACTCTGCAACATAATCAATGATTCCATTTCGGTAACCCTTAAATCATCTCTTAAATAAAGCCAGTATCAAGTGCATGTTTCATAATCTAAAAAGAGCTTTTTACTTACCTTCATCAAACGAGACAAGGATGGTAGCACATTAATTGGTGGGTAAATCTGTTCAATTCAAAACACTAACTTTTAGTTTCACATGAGAATTTCTGTGTATTTTAGTACTAAGGGGGCCTAGTAGATATTCTTAGATATTATGTCCATGGAACTTGGCAGGGATAAAAAAATACAATGCACGTGCTAGACCAAACTAAAGTTCAAATTCCTATCACTTAGGTAGAACTCACTCAGTAGATTACACAAAGTTTAGCTTAATTTCCATCGCGGATCCACTACCCAGATCATATATATTGCCTTTGAATTGTGGGCATTGTAAATAATATGACCTTTTTTTTCCTGCAGTAAACATGATTTTGCCCCCCTTTTCTCTTTAAATTTCATTGTATGTATACAGAACATATATATTGCCTTCGAATTGTGGCATTGTAAATAATAGGACTGGACCTTTTTTTTTCTGCAGTAAACATGATTTTAATCATTTCTCTTATGTTTTTCTCTTCTTCTCTTTCGTGGAATGATATATATTGTTTCACATAATAGGGAAAATTTAAGCAATTAAATTGGATTTGATTAATAATTTGAGTATTAGATATTTTACAGTGGTGATGGGACATTTATCCAATCAAGGCCTCAAAGTCTACGAAGGCTTTGGGATTTGAATAAAAGCTTTCTTGTAATATTTAAGCAATTATTTAGATTTGAATTTAAATTTGAATATTATTGTGTCTGTTATATATTTTATTTTTTTCCAGCAAAAGGACGTAATATTTGTTTAATTTGTTTCTTTGATTATGCAATCGTATACATATTATTAAAACACGTTATGCAGCCTAACAGTAGTATATTTTTCTTGTAGACTAAGGAGAAGGCTGAATCGGCAAGAAAAAGAAAGCCGACAAGTTCCCAACGTTCACCTGAAGAACTGTCTCGTAAGGCAAGAAAAACAAAGGGTTCAACTTCCCCTAGAACAGAAATTACAAAGAAAGGTACTCCAAAAAAGAAAACTAAAGGAAAAAGGGTGAATTGAAGAAAAAATCAGTGGGGCGAGTTTCTGTTTCTAAAAAATCAAGAAAACATAAACCGAACAGAAATGAAGATGAAGGGCCAACTGTCGTAAGGTGCAACTTTCAATCAATCATGAATTTGATTGATACATTTCGATATCAAATGCCCCCATCTCACATCAAAGCTATTATGAGGACACCATTTGGAAGAATGTTCAAAGCGTTGTACGACAACAAAGTGAACGTAAATTCAGTCAGAATGATAACTAGAGCAGTGGAAAGGGTTATCACAACGTTTTCGGACAAAGAAGATGCATTTAATATTGGGGGGAAGATGCTAAAGCTAACAGCGGAGGATATTGCAGTCACCTTTGGGTTGCCGACACATGGAAAAATGATTCTTGTGCAACCAGGAGTAAAAATGGAGAAAATAGAATCAGAATTTAGGGAAAGGCAGTTTAACGGAAAAACAAAGCTCAACAAAGCTGCCATATGCGAAGCTTTAGCTAGAACAGTCAAAGGAAAAGGCCCGCAAGATCATGAGGATTTTGCACGTTTGATCATCCTATATATGGTGGTCACGTTGTTCTTCCCCAATTCACTTGGAGCAATTGGGTGGTCATTCTTGCCCTATATGGAAAAGTTCAAAAACATTAACAAAATAGCTTGGGCAACGGTGATATATGAAAACCTGATGAAAAGCATAAAGAAACACCACGACGATCCAATCAGGACACCTGGGTGTGTCATTCAATTGCTAGTACGTTCTTTCCAATATTTGTAAATATATTTATTTATAATTGTAGAATAAATCCATTCTTTCTTTTATTATATAATTTTAACCGGTAGAAATAATAATGTTATTAAATTACAGTATTGGCTATGCGAGCACACAAGCATTGTACAGCCAATTCAACAAATGAAGGAAGAAATGCCAAGGTTTCTGCGCTGGAACATTTTCTCTCTAAGACAAGAAATGCAGAACTTGACATTGTCGGATTTGGACAATGTAGAGGTACTCACATAAATTTATATTATGACCTGTTTTTTTAGAATAGCCTACCTTTACACAAGTGATTTTGCTGTAAAAAACAAGTGAAAAATTGCATCAGGCTTTAGTGCAAAATTGTTTTTGCACTAAATCCGCGTGCATTTTTTAGAATATAATCAAGTGCAAAAACATTTTTGCACTAAATCCGCATGGAATTACAATAAATAATTCAGCGCAAAAACAATTTTGCACTAAATAATTGTGCCTCTTGAATGTGGGTATTAGCAACTAAGGCAATTGCCTAAAACAAAAAAAAATTTAAAAAAGAAAAAGAAAATAAAGCATTTTCATTTTAAGGGTTAGTTTTAAAGGTTTTTTTTCTCCATGTCAAATGATATTGCTCCAATATATACAGTTCCTCTATCTCACTGTTGGTAAGTTTATATATATATATTATTACAAATATATATACACTGATATTTATTTTCTCATTTTCTTTCTCATCTGGGTTTGTACTGTACACTTTGAATAATCATTATATGAATATGTCATATTATGATTAAAAATAAGGTTGAACAGTAATGTGGGTTTATTGTGATTATTTTTCTTAATTATTTATTTTAACTTTTGTCTTCCATGAAAATGGAAAGACATTTCTTGATCCATGATGTTGAAAAAAGTGGAGTTTTTTCTATTTTTTTCTCTTGACCCCACAAATCTGTGTGTTGAATCAATGTCTAAAAACAGAGCATCGAACTCTGTGCAAGGATACATGTGAATACTTGCATATGTATGTCTATGTCGAAAGTCTCTTAAACAAGAGTAGATGTTAAAGAAAATTAAAACAATGTTTATTTGTTTGTCTTTCACAATTCACCCAAACAACTGAAAAAGCAAAATGTCAAACTATTCCCATCTCTTCAATTGGCGTCACAAAAATAATAAGAGAGATAGGGAAAATAGTGCAAGATCAACCAATGTCCCCCATTCAACATAGCACCCCGGACAAAATAGCGCCCCACACAAAATCAACATTTACAGTGCCACAAGATTAGATAATTCAATACACGTTAAATACTGCTAATAGCAGTCATATATGACCCCATTCAAAAACAGATCAAATCACCACTGCATTTTATATATATCACAATATATTAGATAAGGAAAACTCAATAGCAATGCATGATAATTTTTAAGTTGGTGCCCGTAGAGACAGGACCAACACTTATTCAAGTTTGAACTAAAACACCTACTACCAAGTTCAACTCTCTCGCTTTGGTTCAAACACTAGAATTTTAACCTCTAGAAGAAAAAAAAACTGATGGAATCTGTGACGCCCCGAAATCCCGTTTAGAGGATTTCACCTCCGGGACCCGGTTAGCCACGGAGTCGTACGCGACGACGGGTGATCAGGTGTAAAACTTAGAATTTATACCAAAGACATGCTCGAGTAATAAAATCATTTTAACAGAAAATCTGGCATGTGGAGTTTATTCATATAGTAAACCAAATCCTGTCAAAATGTACATATAATCGTTTTCCAATAAACACTCCACATTTAAGAAAGCTCATATATACAAAGCCTCCAATGAGGTCCCAATCTCAATAAACTTTATATCAAAATACAACACTATAACATATAAACATTCATTAACCGAACAACTAGTACATAAGTCGTTTCATAACGACTTGGGTAATCAGAGTCCGTCAGAGCTATCTAGACTCCATAAGCATACCATCCCCGTGAACACCTGCAAAACCTGGTTTGGAAAATGGGAGTGAGCCAAACGGGCTCAGTGGGAACTATAAGACTTTGTATAGGAAAATAGATTAAAACCCATGCATGCCATGCCATGTATTATAATGAAAATAGTTTATAAGCTGCTTCTCTATAAAGAATCACCTCTGAGTAAAATACATTTCATTTTGTATGTACAAGTGTAAATATAGATACTATATTTCTGAAGCAGCCAATGCATGGAAAACCTTTTGTGAAGTGCATATATAATGTGCCCAACCCAAAGTACAAGAAAGGCAATATATATATCATCATACTGTATATGCCACAACACCGCGACTAGATCTATCACATCAATCACATATATCAACTCACGTCTAGGATTTTCATATATCTACTGTACAGAGATAGCCGGCACTCGGTTTCTTCTGCCCAAGGCAGGGACCACCTACCAGGTCCACCTAGACGCTACCTCACGCAGCCACACAGGCATACGCTACCTCACGCAGCCACACAGGCATACGCTACCTCACGCCGCCATAAAGGCGCACGCTACAATAATACTCACGTAGCCACCAAGGCTATACGCTACCGGTAATCACCATCTATCTAGTACGAACGGTGTGGCCATCCGATATAAAATCACAGAAATCATCTCATCAAAGAATATAATATAATCAAGAATACCCAAATAGAAGCTCAACATAAAGTTTATGAAGTGTGTAGGCCAATACGCCTGAAAATCTGTAGTGGTATTGTTGTTCAACTCAAACAAGATCCGCCAAGTCCGTCAATTAGTAAAAGAGGCTAGAAAATCATCAGTTTGGGAGGTTTCATATGTTTACATCAATTTGGCCCCAAGCCAAGTTTAATACATTCAAACAATGTATATAAGTTCCCAAATAACCTCCCATTATGATTTAAAGACTTTATTTATTCAAAACATATATATATATGACCAGCATACTAACGGACTGGCTAGGTACGTAGAAAATCTCATAAATATGGTTTATAACTTAAAACACAACAACAATACCACTAATATATGTAACTTTGTCCAAAACATAGTTTAAATCCCATATATGACATCATTCATAAGCGTATCAAAGCTTAGTGTATATAATCGTATACGTACTTGAAGGTCATATACCAAACTTTCTTATAAATCATATATAATTGGGGCTTTTTGTATAAAATCGTTATTGATGTCATATATGATGCAAATCTATCAAAGTTATCCAAAGAAATTGACCCAAACCCCATGCATATGAAACTTTGAGTAGAAACCCTAGGTTTAGTTTGATTTGGTGTAAATAGGTTGTAATAACTTGAAAAGAAGTTTAAATACTATTGTTCCCACCTTAAGAGGGTCAATCCCTCGAAGTATTGCGGAAGAATCGAGCCGAAACCGCGTAGATGCGAAAATCCCCAATTTGTAGCTATAAACCCTAGAAATGGTGGATGAAGGTGGAGAAGATGATGTAGATGATGATGAAGATGATGATGATGGCATGGATTTGTTGTAGGAAAAGAGGCCTTGAACAATCCCTCTTCATCCCCTCAATTTCGCCCCCCTCTCTCTCTCTAAAGACTCTCCAATGGTTGGGGTGAAATGAGGAAGAAAGGAGATGAAGAAATATAAAAAATCTCGCCAGAACCATGTATCCGACTCCCCCAGTGTTCATGGAGTCGACTCCATGCCTTAATTTCTGCCTCCTTTAGTTTTTGGTCAACAGCTCGACTTCGCACGCACTTTTGGGCATCAAGGAGTTGGAATTGGGTCTCGGCCAAAACACGAAAGTTGTAGAGGGCATTGAAATGACGACGTGTCCGAAAACGGGGACTCATTTGGAGTTCAGATGAGGAAGTTATGGTCATCCAAAGTTGGGTAAAAATAACTTATCGCGTAGGATCGAAACTTGTGATTTTCGACCCGATTTTCGTCCGAGCCACCCGAAACAACTTATGGTCATTATAATACAATTAAATATGTTGATATGACTTGTTGGAAGTTTCCAAACCATTCCAACCTTTCCAGAACCCAATTTGGCCATCCGGAGCCCGAATTTGCCTTATACGCGACTTAGGCCGTGATTTACGAGAGATGATTAAACCGGGTGTTACAATCTCCCCTCCTTAATAAATTTCGTCCTCGAAATTCCCGTGGGATAGCTATCAAACCAATTTACAAGTGGTTCTGAATTCTACATAGCTACCCTTCCTTAAAAGATAAGACTACAATAGCCAATGAAGAAAAATTATGAAGTCGACGATCAGAACAAAAGGAATCGTCTTATCAAACGATAAAGAAGAAAGATCACATGAATAAAGTTACCTAATTCCTTCTCTCTCAAAAGCCACAACCTCTTCATGAGGTTCAAAGGAAAGAGGCATTAACCAAACACGAAGGCTTTTCACCAGCCAATATACATAAACAAAGTAGCGGATGATAGAACTTTCATTCTATAGTCCCTTTCTCTCATCCATTTATCAAGAAAAGCAACAATCTTGTCTTTGCCAACCCAATTTCTAATCACCATGTTCTTCAACTTGATATTGGCACTTTACTCAATATCCGCCTCTCCATGGCTTTAGAAGTTTCTAACTCACGAAACATTAGGATGATCATATTGCAATACGGGGTGATTGCAGTTCCATATCGAAATGGGTAAGTTAGTAATCCTTAAATAGGTTCTCAAGCGACACTAAGTCTCATATATGGAAGGGTTTTCAGTGTCTCATTACTCATGCAAAGGTATCATCTCCAAGGAATCAAAGAATGACTGAAGGGTCCAACATGAAGTGTCAGGTATACTTTACGGTATATCGATAGCCTGAATCCAATTTCCATATACTCGGGAGAAAAGAGTATAAGCCAATCTCCCAAAAGTTAAATAAAAGTAATTCTCCATTCGGTTGTGATAACTATAGTGTTATCTAGCTCGTAGACAAATAGCTCCACAAAAATATAGTGACACCGGACCAAAATCGTTACCGTTTAATTATGAAAACCAAATTCCATATCATACTTTGAAATTCTAACTAGATTCTAACTCCATCCAATTGGAACAAGCAGATGAGTAAAAATGCATGGATCAATTTCCAAAATGAATCAAAATAACTCACATAGTTTATACTTAAAATTCTTGAGAGGTCGTTTCAAAACACAAGTGGTAGTTATACCAACGAATGCATTCCTTGTCCTGAATGTCTTCTCTTAGCCTAGACGAATTCTTGAACCAAGAATGAACTTTCAGTGGACATCGAGTAGACTTTAGGCTAAGAGGATAGGCTCACAGAGAGTTTGCTAAATTATAGAGAATGCTTGAAGGCCTTTCATCTGTACACACAATCCCGGGATCATTCTGTAACTATTATCCCGATCATTCCACTAGTAATCCGGGACGTGGACTATCACAACTCACCATCATGAGTCAACTAACATGGTATGAATACTGCATATCCAACTGTAAGGATTTCCTCATAAAGCATCTGCCATGCATAGTATCTCCAATAAAAGAAATTTATAGGATCTTACCTTGTCTTCCCCTTAACAAGCAATAAACACATATCTCTGGAAAAATCTGTTGGGGATTCCACTATACAAAGAGAAAAAGTGATACACGTATAGTATGCTAGCATGATCTTAGGAGAGTTCATACTCCTTCAAAGGATGTAACTCATACCCAATAAAATAATCCAGACTGTTTTTCCCCGAGCCAGAACAAGTTTTAACACACCCAAATATACATAGTTTTAAGACGGAAGGGAATGGCGGTGAAAATGAGGTCTACTTTCCTCAATTGAGTGACGACTCCCCTCCTTAAAGGGTTTGTTCGTGGTATCAATATGGCTTGAATCTGGAGTGTCACTTCAGATCCCAACTAGAATCACGAGGGGAATGAGAAAGTCTCAAGCTTGAAATGCTTACCTCATCATCACATGTACTCTTGAAATGGGGTAGGAGAAATTTTCACTAGAACACTCACTCCGAACTTGAGACATGATTTCTGCTTCAAATCTCCTTTTAGAGTAACTTGCTTTTAACTAGCATATGCTTCACTATAGTCAGATATCCACATAGGAGGGTAGGGACGATTTCTTGAAATTGTTCATCTAACAGATGCTAACACACTAAAGGTCGAGCACTGGTACACCTCATGTCTCAAAGGTACTACACCTTTCTAGCATCAGGAGAGTTCAAAAACTGAGTTCGATAATTCGTCTTTGATATGCCATCACGCTATCTTTTATCAATTTGAACAACTCTCCTCCATAAGGATGAACGAAAACATAACAAAATTGAATGTGTACCCAAAGCTCCACTTAAAAAAATAACAAGGGAAATGAAATAGAAGAGCATAGAGTTCTACTAAGGGTTCTATTCCCTTTCGCCACAAGATACAACCGTTAAACAAACACTCTCCTTCAAGATTTACCAAGGGAGTTCACTTCTAGTCCCTTTACAAACCAAATTCTCAAAGTCCCAACATAGTATACATAACAAAGGTAAGAGGCTTACAAAAGGAATAGTCACCCTAGCCTCAATTCAACAAGTCCGCAAGCTTTCGCTGCTGCGTTACTCTGATAGGTCCCCCTTAACGAAGATGGAATAAGATTGTCCTTCAGACCAATTCGTTGTGGGTTCCTTATCGAGAAGGAAGAATGAGCCTGCAGCTCCTAGAGGTGGAATGTCTAGTGGATACCATGAAAGATTCTCTATTATCACTATAGGGAACAAGGCATAACACATCTTTACTGGAGACAAGGTTCATTAAATGGGTTCTCGTTCCCAATTAAACTTACATGACAAACAAAATGAGGCTTCAATTCTGAAATAAGCATATTCAATGCTTTTCCGGAGGCATGAATACTTATAACTGATCATTCTCAAAAGAAAATATATAAGGGAAGTCTTACTACGGTCGTATGCCTCTTACTCCAAGGAATAGCACAACTCAGGCACACACGAGGTATCGGCATCCATAAGAAAATCCAGTCATACATCCACATCGAATCCAAACTCATGAGATATGATACACATATATACATGACCAAACTTGGTCATTCTCATACATTCCATGTGGGTTTTCAAGAAAATTTGCTCACCATACCACCATAAAATAGTCATCCTGCTGAATAGATCTCTCAAGCCAATTGATGTCTAGAGCAATGTAAAAGTTTACTCGTAACATGGTAGTCAATCCGAATATAATCCACAGATTCCCTCTCTCGTAACTGAACTTACAAGTTCAAACGCGGTCGTACAGATATAGAAGAACGATCATCCACGTAATAGGTTCACCCCTCAAGAAAGTCGAAGAAGAAGCAATGGGGTAAACACGGGGAATAGGACTTTAGCAGCCACTCTCCTATGAGTATGCCACGTTCTAACCTCAGTCAGCAGTAGTGGACTGGTGGTTTATCGGATAGTCAACCGTTGGCCGGAGGATGACTATGACATAATCCAACAGTCGCCTTTTGCTCACTTAGTGGAAGAACTAATCCTGAACACAAATCTCATATGTAAAACAAAAGATATATGAGCCAATGACAGAGATAATTTACGAAAGAGGCCAAAAGAATTAATCAAGAACTTTGTGAATGGACGTAGCCAAGACAAGCCACATCTCCTTTCACAATTCTCCCATTTTCCAAATATCCTAACGGTAAAATCCTATCGCAAGAGAATGTATATCGATCTTCCGAGGAATACTATAACTTCTCGCCCCGCTAATCTCGGATCTACCCATGAATCCCCAGAGAAAAACGTCAAACCTATAGCTCTGATACCAACTTGTGACGCCCCGAAATCCCGTTTAGAGGATTTCACCTCCGGGACCCGGTTAGCCACGGAGTCGTACGCGACGACGGGTGATCAGGTGTAAAACTTAGAATTTATACCAAAGACATGCTCGAGTAATAAAATCATTTTAACAGAAAATCTGGCATGTGGAGTTTATTCATATAGTAAACCAAATCCTGTCAAAATGTACATATAATCGTTTTCCAATAAACACTCCACATTTAAGAAAGCTCATATATACAAAGCCTCCAATGAGGTCCCAATCTCAATAAACTTTATATCAAAATACAACACTATAACATATAAACATTCATTAACCGAACAACTAGTACATAAGTCGTTTCATAACGACTTGGGTAATCAGAGTCCGTCAGAGCTATCTAGACTCCATAAGCATACCATCCCCGGGAACACCTGCAAAACCTGGTTTGGAAAATGGGAGTGAGCCAAACGGGCTCAGTGGGAACTATAAGACTTTGTATAGGAAAATAGATTAAAACCCATGCATGCCATGCCATGTATTATAATGAAAATAGTTTATAAGCTGCTTCTCTATAAAGAATCACCTCTGAGTAAAATACATTTCATTTTGTATGTACAAGTGTAAATATAGATACTATATTTCTGAAGCAGCCAATGCATGGAAAACCTTTTGTGAAGTGCATATATAATGTGCCCAACCCAAAGTACAAGAAAGGCAATATATATATCATCATACTGTATATGCCACAACACCGCGACTAGATCTATCACATCAATCACATATATCAACTCACGTCTAGGATTTTCATATATCTACTGTACAGAGATAGCCGGCACTCGGTTTCTTCTGCCCAAGGCAGGGACCACCTACCAGGTCCACCTAGACGCTACCTCACGCAGCCACACAGGCATACGCTACCTCACGCAGCCACACAGGCATACGCTACCTCACGCCGCCATAAAGGCGCACGCTACAATAATACTCACGTAGCCACCAAGGCTATACGCTACCGGTAATCACCATCTATCTAGTACGAACGGTGTGGCCATCCGATATAAAATCACAGAAATCATCTCATCAAAGAATATAATATAATCAAGAATACCCAAATAGAAGCTCAACATAAAGTTTATGAAGTGTGTAGGCCAATACGCCTGAAAATCTGTAGTGGTATTGTTGTTCAACTCAAACAAGATCCGCCAAGTCCGTCAATTAGTAAAAGAGGCTAGAAAATCATCAGTTTGGGAGGTTTCATATGTTTACATCAATTTGGCCCCAAGCCAAGTTTAATACATTCAAACAATGTATATAAGTTCCCAAATAACCTCCCATTATGATTTAAAGACTTTATTTATTCAAAACATATATATATTTGACCAGCATACTAACGGACTGGCTAGGTACGTAGAAAATCTCATAAATATGGTTTATAACTTAAAACACAACAACAATACCACTAATATATGTAACTTTGTCCAAAACATAGTTTAAATCCCATATATGACATCATTCATAAGCGTATCAAAGCTTAGCGTATATAATCGTATACGTACTTGAAGGTCATATACCAAACTTTCTTATAAATCATATATAATTGGGGCTTTTTGTATAAAATCGTTATTGATGTCATATATGATGCAAATCTATCAAAGTTATCCAAAGAAATTGACCCAAACCCCATGCATATGAAACTTTGAGTAGAAACCCTAGGTTTAGTTTGATTTGGTGTAAATAGGTTGTAATAACTTGAAAAGAAGTTTAAATACTATTGTTCCCACCTTAAGAGGGTCAATCCCTCGAAGTATTGCGGAAGAATCGAGCCGAAACCGCGTAGATGCGAAAATCCCCAATTTGTAGCTATAAACCCTAGAAATGGTGGATGAAGGTGGAGAAGATGATGTAGATGATGATGAAGATGATGATGATGGCATGGATTTGTTGTAGGAAAAGAGGCCTTGAACAATCCCTCTTCATCCCCTCAATTTCGCCCCCCTCTCTCTCTCTAAAGACTCTCCAATGGTTGGGGTGAAATGAGGAAGAAAGGAGATGAAGAAATATAAAAAATCTCGCCAGAACCATGTAGCCGACTCCCCCAGTGTTCATGGAGTCGACTCCATGCCTTAATTTCTGCCTCCTTTAGTTTTTGGTCAACAGCTCGACTTCGCACGCACTTTTGGGCATCAAGGAGTTGGAATTGGGTCTCGGCCAAAACACGAAAGTTGTAGAGGGCATTGAAATGACGACGTGTCCGAAAACGGGGACTCATTTGGAGTTCAGATGAGGAAGTTATGGTCATCCAAAGTTGGGTAAAAATAACTTATCGCGTAGGATCGAAACTTGTGATTTTCGACCCGATTTTCGTCCGAGCCACCCGAAACAACTTATGGTCATTATAATACAATTAAATATGTTGATATGACTTGTTGGAAGTTTCCAAACCATTCCAACCTTTCCAGAACCCAATTTGGCCATCCGGAGCCCGAATTTGCCTTATACGCGACTTAGGCCGTGATTTACGAGAGATGATTAAACCGGGTGTTACAGAATCACAAAATCAAAGGTGGTCAACCTAGGCAGCCACACTCAAGCATCATCAAGGGCAAGAAGCTATAAGCTGGCAACACCACCAGTGGAAATGTGGCTCATCTTGTCTGCAAGCCCAGCCTTCTCCACTGCCGCAACTGAGTCACCACCTCCTATTATTGTCTTCACTCCTTTCTCGCTTAGCTCTGCTAGTTTCTTCGCTTTTACCTGTTCAAAATCATTCATTTTAGTAATTCATCAATCAATACACTATCTTCATCAATTCAAAGACCAAGAAAAAGAAAACAAATCCTAAATCAAGTCTAGCATATTATTATTTGTAGTCAAAGTTGGGAGAAACTAAATGGTGCATCAGGTTTTAGTGCAAAACTGATTTTGCACTAAATTCGCGTGCATTTTTTACAATATAATCAAGTGCAAAAACATTTTTGCACTAAATCCGCATGGAATTACAATAAATAATTCAGTGCAAAAACAATTTTGCACTAAAGCCTCGTGCAATTTTCAGAAATAATTTAGTGCAAAAACAAATTTGCACTAAATCAGCGTCCAATAATGAGCTTTCATAAGATCTTGATTTTCAGTTATGTCTTTGTTTTATTTACTTTTATTGCTAAGTTTTTTTGTTCCCTTTGCTTATAGTATATTTCAAAAAATAATATCATTATGCTTATTCAATGATTAAAACTTTATTTCACATTGCAGATCTACGAAGAAATCCAGAATATTTCTGAAGCTGAGAAAAGATTCTTCCATGCTAAAATAGAGGATGGGGTGGATGATGGAGCTGATAACAAAAAGTCCAAGTCCTTGGACATTTCAAAAGAAGAAAAGGAAAAGATTTTTAATGAAGAGATTGAAAGGTTGAATAAGGAGAACAATCTCCTTAGACAACGGATAGTTGAGTTGGAAACAATTCTTGAAGTAAAACAAAGTGGAAAGCTAAAGCACCTGAAGCCACGGAGTGAGGAGCTCCAATGTGAAACAAAAGTAGTTGATAGCAGCAGCCCTTTAGAAGAGAAAGACGGCCTTGAAGACTATGTTGAGTTTGAATGCATGACCTTGAACGATGACATTAGCTTCAAAACTCCAGAGAAACATGAAGAAGAAAAGGAAAAAGAAGAAAAACCAAAAGAACAATTTGTCAAATCCTTTGTGTTAAGATTGAAGACAAGAAAAAGAAAACAAAAGGATGATGACATGTTCGTGTACTACCTAAGAGACAACCAAAGGAAAGAGGAAAATGAGAAGAATGATGAAACCACTGAGCTCAAAATAGTGGAAAAGCATGTACAAGAACATAAATGCAACAAAGAGGAGCAAAAAAAGACAAAAAGGGGAAAAAAGAACTCTACAAAGGAAAATGATGCTCCAAGTTTTAAATTGTTAGTTGATAACACGCAGTCAACAACAGAGGCAATCGATGCGGACGATTATGAGTACCAAACTGAAACACCAAAAAAAGGCCAATATCGAAGCCTGAAGACAATGAGGGATATAATACAATATCTAAAACCCGATCAACAAAAGGTGGTTGAATACTTCTTCACTAATACAAATAGACAGTAAGTAACATCTCCCTTTCCTATGTAAATAGACTTTTTGCTATCTATTTTCTGTTTTTTCATTTTTTTTCTTACAAGACAACATTTATAAATAAGAGATGCATTAAACATGAATAAAACAATTAGTGTCAAAGAAGCAACTCAGAAGATCCTAACAAGAGAAATATCTAGAACCCGATCAACAAAAGGTGGTTGAATGCTTCTTCACTAACACAACTACTCTGTTTTTCTTTATCCCTCTGATAATCTGTATTTGTTTAGCATCTTCATGTACTATCCTATCCTACTCTTTTATATTATATATGCATTTATTATTGTGTGTTCTCTGTCCTTATATACCATGTTCCTACAGACACACTCTTGTCTCTTTCTTCTTAGTTAAGAACCACATATTTTCTCCACAATTGACTCACCATTTTTTCCAAAAACCAAGGTGACATCTACATGTTTGTCTTACTGCTTAACCAAGAATATGGGTCTGGTTCCTCACATCTCTATATTTCTTGGGTTGTTAATTTATTAGGTTTTATGAGTAAAAATTTGAAAGGGAATCTTAATTTTAGGTGGTTTTTTCTTTATTTGGGTGATTGATGTCTCTTGTCTTGCGATGTTGAAGTGAATGTCAATGGGGAAGAGGTTTTCATGGTAGTAAGCTAGGTAAATAATCTGTGTCCATTGTAAACTTTGCTTTTTTTGGGATTGAAATTTGTTATTGTTAATACTGTTCTGTCGCGATTGGTTGCTGAGAAAAATACATAATATCTTCTCAACAGAACGTAATTTCCGTTGAGTTGAACTAACTTAACTGTCAAATTTAAGTTCCAATGTACTTTTCATTGTGAATTATACAACTTCTTTGTTTATCATGTGTTTCCTTAACTTACATTTGCTCTCTCTCTCTCTCTTGTTCTGAGTGGGGTAGGAGAGGTGAGAGTGAAAGGAGGTGATGGTGGTGAGGAGGAAAAGAGAGGGTGGTGGGGACGTAGATTTTTTCGGTCGTTTTTGTCGGTGTCTAGGGAGTGTCATGCTATTGAACCAACGAGGAGAAAGAGAGGTGTGATACAAGTGTTGTAATGATGCATGATATGGCAGATTTAAGTTTCTTGTTAGATTTGGGAGGCAAATATTGGAAATATTCCTTGCATGCAAGGGTTACATATATAATTACTACCCTACTGTTGTCAACATCATCGTTACAATGATTGCAACTAAAATTTTTTCATTAAAACAAAAAGTGGAGTTTTAGTGAATATGAACTTTTTCTTTTATTTTTTAATTTTTTTTAAAGCAAGCTTTGATGTTTTTGTTGGTATTTAAGGTGCGTACTTGCTCTTAAGCTATGATATGATGTTTTTGTGGGAGGTTGATGAACTTCTTCCTTCTCTTTTCTTTTCTTTTCTTATTTTTATCTTCAAAAGCAATGGAATTTAGCTTATGTATAAAAGGGGATTTAGGCCGGCTTCGAATACAGAGAATCCATTTCATTACAAATTAAAATCTATCGCTCATTTTTAAAACGTTTCAAATTAAGAAAAAAGTTCCCAATTTCAGGCACAACTAGTGTACTAGTGGTGAGAACAACTTGTAAACTGACACGTCTATTACTTTTTTTCTTTTCTTTTTTTTCCCTTTCTCTGTTTTTTTCTGTGTGAAATTCTATCATTTTCTTTCTTCTAAAGGATTAGCAAACCAAATGACAACATTTAATATGTGTAATTAATCACAAGAAAACTTCGTTTATCATGTGTTTGTGTAGTTAAAAATGCATTTGGCACACAATTTCTAGGATATTTCTTTTGGAATGAATACTATTTCTTCCCAACTTACAAATACAAATGAATAATCCAGTTATTGACTGATTTGTGTTTTCTTTGAATAGCGTTGTTGCTTGGCATGATCAGAATTCAAACATTCATATAACAGGGTCATTGCTAGAAGATCTGATGTGTAACCTCTTTGTGGATGCGCAGGTAATATGTATACCAAAATTGTATTTTAGGTTTTCATGTATATGTGCAAAATGATATCAAATTAATGACATACTCTAAATAAAATGTTTCTTTAAATGCAGATAATAGATTGGTATGCTTTATACTTAAAAAGGAACCCATCGCCGAATCACATCAAAAGCATATTATTTTCTTCTTTAGCTTGGGTAATATGTTATTTCATAATTTATTTTTAGTGCATTACATGTCACATATCAACTGCTACATAAATGTTTCTTTGATGCACAGAGTTTTGTCAAACACAATAATGAGAAGAACCAAAAAAGATGCTTAGATGATATTATACTAAGCATGGCCGACGATATAGAGCTACTATTGTTCCCAATGAACAGTGGAAAAAATAGCAAAGATAAGAAAGGCTTCCACTAGACATTGCTTGTCTTGGATTTGAAGAAAAGAAAATGGTCACATTACAATAGTTTGCATCCAAAGGGCATCAAAAGAAAGTTTGATAATCACTACATTGACGATGCGAAAAAGATGGTAACTCTAAAATATTCATTAATATTACTTTCAACAACAATGATATTAAAACTACATATCATTTCCTTTTTGTAGAAGGATGCTGTGACATATGCAATGAACATAAGGCTCTATATGCGGGACCAACCACATATGGAAGAATCGATGGAACTAATTGTTGAAGAATGTCCACAACTAGGAGAAAGGTAAGATTTGTACAACCTTCAAACATTGCTTCCTCCATGCATGAGAGTTAAGCCCCCTACAGTTCCGACCATAAATTGTGTACAGAGTGGCAGACCATTGAACTACCCGATTCAGAAAGACAAGGGTACATGTTGACTAGGCATTTTTTTGGTGTATTGATATTGCGTGGTCAGCGTGCTTTTCTGACCCCTTTTACACCATTAGGCATTAGCTAAGCTAGCAAATAGTTTTCTTTATAGTAAATTGCAGTGTGCCACTGATAGAGAACCATCTGTGGACAAAACAGGGCATTGAATTCCGTTTCTATACTCTGGTGCTTCAATGTGCTGTAATTTTATTACAGACCCATCAAATTCTTCTTCTGTATAACTCAATTTGTTGGGGAAGGAACAAATTGCAGATGTTTGAATCACAAGAAGTGAAAGTAAGATGAGAATCAGTTTAAGCAAAAGCATGTTGGGTTGGGCTGTGTTCTGTTTTTGTTTGGAAGGAAAGAAAATGGAGATATATATGGGAAGTGAGAAAAATATACGTAGAAATCAGAAAAGTATAGCAAACGCGTCTACTTTCTGGCAGAAAGAACTGAACGTGTATGGAGGTATTGGTAAAAGAAATAATTTGGTTTCGTTTGAATTTTTTTGCTAAATTTTGGAAAGTTCGAGGATGGTGGGTGCTTTCCTTGTTGGTTTGATGGTATAATAACTAAGGGCATGTGACCACGTGCTCTACTCTGTACATATATTTATTTTTAATTCATATTTACGCGCCTGTTTAATTACGTACATACAGGTGCGCAAGACATTTCTTGCCTTTGTCTTTACTTCTCCTTTTGATTGATGCCCCTTTCCATCTTTTAGAATTTATAGGAAGTTTTAGGCATAATGTGCAGCTGGTTCACACATTCATGCTCTTAAATATTCACTTGTTTTTATTCCATTTCTAACCTACCATTTGGGTGTAAATGGACACTGCCAATATTTGTTTTCTTCATTGTATTACCATTTCTCATTCATTACAAGTAGGTGCACTTAGTTTAGAGTATCTCCTCTGGTCTTTTCTTTGATCACCTTTCTTATTCATTTGCAGTGTGGATTGTGCCTTGTACGTGTGCGACTTTTGTGAGAAACTCATTCGTGGGGAAACAATACCCAAATTCTGTAATGCCGCATTAATGTAAGCAAAGCGCGCAATTATCACGTGGCTTATATTGACTGATGAACCGCATTCTTGGAAACCAGAATCCAGTAATCAAGAAGCTATTGATGATGTAATTCAATTCATATCATGTTTTTTCTTTTAATTAGAAATATTAGTCTGGACGGGGTTTGAATGTTTTTGCCTATTTTGATGTCAATAATGTTATGGTATTGTCAATTCACTTATTCGCAATGGGGTTGTTGAGAATTAAATATTCTTATTAATCATACTAGTTTTAGAACTTGTCATTGCATGTGACCATGAGTGCCATATTGCTTTAACGTGTGAGTGTTTTGATATCTTTGCTGAGTTATTTGCATTAGTGAAAAAAGATGAATCATGTTCATAAAGAGCCATTGTATTAGAATTTTGTTGGTATATTTACGGCAAAGTGACAAACCATCACAAGACTTCACTCGTCTTCTTGAAGAACCTTGATGTTAGAAAAAGAATTTATTTTAAGATTTTTGCTTTACTCGAGTACTAACAAACTATAAGTTTGGGGGTATATGATGTGAAAAGAAATTGATATACTCTAACATGTCAATTTATATTTTGGAGAGCATATATTGTCACAATTTTTCAAATGGAATGAATCAAAGAAATTGACTTTTTGAAGGAAACAATTTAGGTTTAAAATGAAAAATATATGAAGAAAAGAAAATTATTAAAAAGTAGAAAGAGTAACAAACCAACAGTCAATACTTAGAAGAAACAAATAGTTTTAATAAAAATATACGGAGGCCCAGCCGAGTTGAGTTCAAGTCACGCACCAGATTCCTGGTCCAAGCCCAAGCTCATGCCCAGCAGCCTAAAGCGGCCCCAAATGGGCCCATGAGACCTATTGAAACATCGTACACATTAATCGAGCATAGTAGGCAGGTTGCTTCGTAAATTTTTTTTTTTTTACGAAAATTCTAAAATTTTAAATTCCTTTTGTAGGGCCAACATATATTTGGAATTGTTATTTCTTTGGAGCACAATCAGCATTTTTATTTTATTTATTTTGGAGTGGATTTTTTTGTGTTAGGGGCAATTGGATATAAGGGTTTATTCCAATATTAACATAATTATAAATGATATTTACAATTAACCGTATAAATTAAGGACACCGTATAAAAAAGATACTAATACCCATTCCTTATAATATCGCACATCTTATTAGGATGTTAACAAGAATCAGAAGGTGCTAAATGCATTTAGCACTATAACCACCTATTAACACACATGACAACAACTAGAAGGTGCTAAATGCATTGAGCACCACCTGTTAACACACATGACAACAACCAGAAGGTGCTAAATGCATTTTGCACCATTTGTCAACGCACATGATAAAAAAAAAACAAAATGCACTAAAATGATTTTAACACCATTACTGTTAGAAAATTAATACAAGTATGCGTACCTGTATGCACAACGGAAATAATATTGGATCGTGTGAAATTGGCCTTACGATACTCACGTTTGTGTAGTGTTACTCGAACAGCTACCACTATGTCCACAACTTCAAGTACTCTCTACAAAGAACCCTAGAATGTGCTTGAGAAGAGATGACAGCTGCCTCTAGATCTGTGTTGTGTATTATGTGTCTTATTTAGGTCTAAAGACCTAAATATATATCATTAGCCTTAAAGGGTTTTGAAACCCTAAGGCCCACTATGGGTGTCCCTATTGGACTAAACCAATAGGCCCAAAAACCAACATCTCCCACTCGCACATAGTGGACAAATAATCGCATTCTCCCTTGCACCATTCTAGATTCCCTGTTCATACTTAGTAAATGAGTTGTGCGACCGCGAGCCACCTGAAAAGAAAATATTTGGAGTACTATGCCAAATTCCCAAAGAACCAGCATAGAACATCCCCATAGCGTCTCGTTCTACCCCTGACTTATTTAGCCGAATTCAGATTAAGCATTTCCAATTCCTCAGAGTTACATCTTAGATCAACGCTTAAAATTCTCCCATTTTATTCTCACAGCTACGTCCCTATTCTCAGAAAGCGACATAACTTGGTACCAGTGATCATAAAACTTGAACGTGCTACCAAACAGTCATCCTTTCGCCCTCATATCACTTAGATTATATTCAATTGCTTTCCCAACGATGTCCCTTTAGGCTGCATCAGTCTTAGCCATAGGATACACACATCAAAGTAGCATACACTGAACTTCCTCTTCATGATACAGTCAAAAGTCACATAGGGCAAAAATAGTAGAGGATCATACATATTGTATCAATCCATAAGGACTCACACAGTTAAGAAGCACGGATCATTCTTTCACTTCCTTATATAGGTCGCAAAGCACATGTAGTATGACTTACATGTTACGGTGGAGTTCTCTTTTAATAAAGAGCGTATGTCACTACCAAACACCGTACAGATCTTAGTCCAGTCGCTGTCAAGCGCCTAACCCAAAAAATCTACTTGCTCGCTCGTTTCAGCGCCTAGTTGAAATTTCGCATCCGGCTATTCACAGGTTATATATGGATAGTGGGGTATCCATATTCAGTCTTCGAAAGACTTTATCTTGGCCCTTTCCAAGTCGACACTCCAATCAATGTCAGCTCAGCACACTATCACAGCGCCATAAGCTTGACGTGTCTCATCTTTGCTCGCCTTCCAGGCGCCAAAGGCGATCACTCGTGTAAGAGAGTCGATCCATACCTATTGACATACTCATACCATGATATCCCAACCATGGGTAATGTGTGTGCTAGCAGTTTATATTAAAATAATAATATAAGAGCAATAAATTCCAAAAAATTATTAATAATAATATCAACGACATTAAATATCCTCTATGGTCAGGAAGCAAACAATCACAACCTACGTAGCCCTAGACTCCTAACATGAGCCTGGCAAACGTCTCTAACTATAGGCTTAGTCAAGGGGTCCGCAACCATGCAACTAGTAGAGATATGCTTAAAGACCACCTCCTTTTTGCGCAACCATCTCACAAAGAAAATGGTTGTGTTCCCTTGGAACCTACTGACAAGACCAACTGCATAACAAATATCGGGTCGAGTACACATCATTGCGTACATCAGGATAGCAATAGCGTTAGCATATGGAACACGAGCCATCTTCTCCTTCTCATCAGGAGTCTTAGGACACATATCCAGACTTAAGGTATTACCCTTCTTAACAGGAGTGTCAATGGGTTTACAAGCTTGCATCTGAAAACGCTCAAGTACATTTCTTATGTAAGTCTATAGAGACAAACCAAGAAGTTTCCTTGATTGATCTCTTAGGATCTTAACTCCGAGCACATAGCTTGCTTCTCCCATGTCTTTCATTTCAAAATTTGAAGACAACCACGTTTGTGTGGCTACAACCATCTCCTTGTTGTTTCCAGCTAATAGTATGTCGCCTACATACAAAGAGAGAATCAAGAAACTATTCCCAAAACGTTTAATGTACACACAGTGGTCCTCCTCGATCATCGTAAACCCATTTAAAGAAATGGCTCGATGGAATCTCAGGTACCATTGTCTAGATGACTGCTTCAACCCATAAATGGATCATTTGAGCTTGCAAACTTTGCACTCTTTCCCACTAGCTATAAAACCAACAGGTTGATCCATATAGATTTCCTCATCTAGTTCTCCATTGAGAAATGCAGTTTTAACGTCTATCTGAAAAAGTTCTAAATCCATATGAGCGACAATAGCTTAAAATGAGACGAATTGAGGCAAACCTCACTACTGGTGAGAACGTTTCCTCATAGTCAACGCCTTCCTTTTGGGTGTAGCCTTTCGCCACAAGGCGAGCTTTATACCTATCAATGGAACCATCTGCCTTGCGTTTGACTTTTAGAATCCATTTGTTTCCAATAGTCTTTCGCCCCGGCGGAAGATCTACCAAGTCCCTGACATGGTTCTTCCTCATAGACTCCATCTCATCAATCATTGCAACTTTTCATTCAGTCGAAGTAGGGGATGTGATAGCCTCCTGATAATTTTTAGGTTCATCTACGTCTTGCGAAGTACACATGAAAGCTTCCCCCTCAATCTCAAAATGACGACGTGGGATACTTTCACGATTGCTCCTACGTAAGTGTGAACTATGGGAATCAGTCTCTAATGGAGGGACACTCCCACTAGGAGGTCGCACGCTCCTACTAGGAAGCGAGTCGCTCTCAACATCCTTATTCGGATTTGAAACGCCTTCGTTCGATTCGACCATTTCAAATAACTTCACAGATGTCTGAATGTACTAATTGCAAGAAAAAGATGCTCTAGTGGCCTTTCCAAACGGTTTTCTAGTTGACTATCCTACTAAGCAATGCTCACAATTGGGCAAACTAACTTTAGCGAGCTGACCTAATAAGCCCTCTCTAGCTAATCGATTCATTCTGTCCTGGCCTATATGACCAAGTCTAGCATTCCAAATTGTAGAATTATCAGTAGAAGTCACAAAAGAAATAGAATTATTATTATTGGAATAACAAATATCCAAAACAAATAATCCATCCGAAATAAAACCACTACCATAAAAAATTGTTCCATTAAAAATACTAACATTATTGTTCTCGAAAACTACTCGAAATCCTAGCCTAAGCAAAGCAGAAACTGATAAAAGGTTCCGTCGAATATCAGGAGCAAACAATACATCATGGATCAATAGGTCGCGTCCACCGCGCATGCACAGCTTGTAGGTACCAATACCTATAACCTGAACAGCTTTCCCATTGCCCACGTAAAGTACTCTGCTTCCTGCTGGTATTCAGCGGTACTCCACATATCCAACTCTATCCCTCATGACATGTTCGGACGCTCCTGAATCCACAATCCAATCATAGGAAGGATGAGCTACCATAACATGACTTGTTACATAAACAAAAAGAGAATTAGAACTTGAGAGTACCTTCTTCGGCTCAGTGCAGTCACGAGCAAAGTGACCTTCCTTACCACAGTTAAAACATGCTTTGTCGGCATTGCCCTTCTTACCACCACGCTTGCCCCGCTTGCGTTTGGTAGAGTTTGCCTTCTTAGGCGCACGTTCATCATTGTTCCTTTTCCCGTTATTTTGGTTCTTGCGCTTAGACCCAGATGCCTTGCGTGAACCAGAGTGAACCACATAAGAGGAATTATTAGCTTTAGCAGCTTCCAAGTGCTCCGCCTCTAACTCCAAATGACGAGCAAGATCATCAAAAGTTTTGATATTTTCATTGTGAGTCATATTGACTCTCATATGTTCCCACGAATCAGGTAGAGAACGAATCCCAGCTTGAACCTGCTGCTCATCGCTCAAGTTGTTCCCAGCTGCCTTGAGCTCGCGAATCATAGTCGACATCTGTCTAAGATGCTTCTTCATCGGGGTGTTAGAGCGCATCTTATATGAGTCAAACTTCAAAGTCAACGCGCGCAACCTAGTAGCTGAAGTGGAACCATACTTAACTTTCAGGGCATCCCACATTTCTTGAGCAGTCTTACAGTCCTCGAACGCGCTGATCAAGTCATTGTGCATGCTGCTAAGCATAACAAAGCGCGCACAACGATCCTTCTTGACCCACTGAGTGTAGGCCTCTTGATCGCGCCGATGATGGGCACCATTGCCATCCTCCGGTGGTGGAGTCAAAGACTGGGTTAAGGTTTCCAAAACCTCTTGCTCATCAAGGAGATATTGGATTTTACGGTGCCAAATATCATAATTGTCACCATCCAATTTCTCTCCTTTGTTCAAGTCAGCAACAATGCTCTTAGAAGTCATCTAATTATGCGCCAAAAATAAGGATATTTAATAAGGATATTATTATCAGCACAACGCACATAATATTTCGCAGCACAAATCTTAAATAAAATTTAATAGTTCAAACATGACACGAGATCGAAAGATCGCTACGCTCAAAATCATCTCCCCCATCATGTGATATTATCAAATTAAAATTTAAATTACGCGCAAAAATTGTATAGAAGCATTAAGCTACCACTACACTCCCACTTTATATAAAATAGGTAAAACATGCAACACAATGATGATATATATAACAGGAAATAATATCAAAAAAAATGCATGTACCCTAAAAAAACACTTCAAAAGCTGTTTTTTTTTTTAATAATCAAAAAACTGTTTTTCCAAAAAACAGAAAAAACAAAACTGTTTTATTTTTTAATAAATTAAAAAATGTTTATTCAAAAACAGAAAAACAAAGACTATTTTATTTTCTAATAAATAAAAAACTGTTTTTCCAAAAAAAAACAGAAAAAACAAAACTGTTTTATTTTTAATAAATAAATAACAGTTTTTCCAAAAATAGAAAAACAAAAACTGTTTTATTTTATAATAAATAAAAAACTGTTTTTCCAAAAAACAGAAAAAACAAAACTGTTTTATTTTTAATAAATAAAAAACTGTTTTTCCAAAAACAGAAAAACAAAAACTGTTTTATTTTCTAATAAATAAAAAACTGTTTTTCCAAAAAAACAGAAAAAACAAAACTGTTTTATTTTTAATAAATAAAAACTGTTTTTCCTTTTTTTTCTTTTTTTTATAAGCAAAAAACTGTTTTCTCCACTTAAAACAGAATTTTTTATCTTTTTAAAAAAAAAACAGAATTGTAAAGAAACAACATGCCCGAAAATCACATCTCTTATATATATATATGTATACCTCATCACATATATGCTGCAACTAAACTTATATATATATATATATGAAGTCACATCAAACCAATCGGCAATTGCATATATTTATATATTATAAGCAGAAAACATCACACGCTAGAAGCGACGGCACACAAAAATACACGTGTGATTTATGTATGAAGACCAATACGTATCCCTCTGATACCAATGTTGGAAAATTAATACAAGTATGCGTACCTGTATGCACAGCGGAAATAATATTGGATCGTGTGAAATTGGCCTTACGATACTCACGTTTGTGTAGTGTTACTCGAACAGCTACCACTATATCCACAACTTCAAGTACTCTCTACAAAGAACCCTAGAATGTGCTTAAGAAGATATGACGGCTGCCTCTAGATCTGTGTTGTGTATTAGGTGTCTTATTTAGGTCTAAAGACCTAAATATATATCATTAGCCTTAAAGGGTTTTGAAACCCTAAGGCCCACTATGGGTGTCCCTATTGGACTAAACCAAAAGGCCCAAAAACCAACAATTACAAAACATAGAATAACAAAATTGATGAGATCAACATCCACTCAATTTATATATATGTATATATATATATGGATTGACGTAGGGTTCGTAAAAAACAAAAAGAGTTGCGATCAGATATGTTTTTTCAAAATCCTATTGAACTATCGAAATTGGTCGATTTCGATAGCAAAATGACCTCTGATCATCTTGATTTTTTATATCATTTTTGTAACTTTGTCTTCCAAACAATATATCCAAAAATTAGCCTAATTCAACGATTCGATCAAAAGTTACATCTATTTTAAAATTACACCTACATGGAAAAAAAAGAAGAAAAAGAAAAAGAAGAAGATGATGATGAGAACAGCGCTCCTCTCGGAGATATGATTGGAGAGTCGGATGGTGATGGTGGTGCAGCGGTGGTGTGTTAGGAGGCAGGAAAGACAGCGAAGGTAGAAGAAACCCAAGTGGCTACTCCAAAAGTAAAGGAAGTGAGGGTTAAGATACTTAAAGGTTTATATTACATGCTTAAATGTTTATATGAGGGGTATTTTTGTACATCAATATTTCTCATTATCCTTAAAATAAATCAATATTATCAAAAGTGTCCTTAATTTAGAATCAAATAATGAAATTAGTCCTACTTATCTTTGTTAAATATGAGTTCGACTTAGAGTTGTAAAATATTACGGAGTTAGGTTTTATAACCCATTTTCTCTTTGTGTTATTAATTTAGAATTTTACATCATTAATTTTGCGTGTTTAAGTAAGTATTCAATTTATTTATTTATGTATTCTTTAATTATGTACGGGTGTTGCATTTTATTTACAAGTATGCTCTAGGGTTGATGATGAGTATGTTAGGTTGATTCCATTGCAATATTAATATCAATTGACTCTATTAATTTAATACTTTTTTGCTCATGGGATGCTTATTTTAATTGATGAAAATAAGGTTGGATTTATTTTGTTGTTGTTAAGAGCGGATATAAATTGTATTTTGAAAGTCACAGTGAGTATTTTGACGTACATTGTACACAAGTTTGGCTGCAGAAGAATTACCACTTGGGTTTTAAAAATTGTTAGACTTAATTGATTTTATTTTGCGTATCTAATATAGTCGAAAGATCAAAATAGTGCAAGGCAAAAAAGTTTATTGGGCATGAATAATAATGATATTAAATATATGACTCCAAAAGGCCAAGTAATTTGTTAATTGCTATTTTTTTTATTTCTTACTTTTTTTGCTTTATTTATTTAATCCAAACTCAAGTCAAAATTTTAAGCTAGATTAGGAGTTAATT
This sequence comes from Lonicera japonica, assembly GCA_021464415.1. Taxonomy (NCBI): domain Eukaryota; kingdom Viridiplantae; phylum Streptophyta; class Magnoliopsida; order Dipsacales; family Caprifoliaceae; genus Lonicera; species Lonicera japonica. Next base: position 78,293 of record JAKCWG010000910.1, read on the forward strand.
AAAATTAGTAAGTTGAAAAACATACATTCTATGCGTCAAGTTCCTTGAGTTCAATCTTCCTCTTACCCTAAATTTATCAAGAGAGAGAAATACTCCGCTAGTTGAACTTTCAATTTGAAGGGATACACGTAAGAATTCGAATAGTAAATTTTAAAATTGATATAGATAATAGATAGTTTACTGTTGAATCTACATTCCATCCATTAATTTACCTCCCTAATTATATATTAACATATAGCCCATTCTCTAAGATTTGATTTGAATAAATGAATCGTCCTAGTTTTCCTTTTTTTGACAAAGGAAGTAGGAAATGAATCGTCCTAGTTGATAGTTCTTTAATTTAACATTAAACAATGACCATAGTTGATTGGAAATGCAAGACCTAACTAATTGAGTGGTTTTTTAACTTTGGGTGGGATAATTATTTTTTTATAGACCTTGTCATGATCAAAGATAATCCGGATCAAGAAAAGAAGCCTCAGCTGACGTGTAACAACTTTCAGATATTCCTACCTAATTTTCAATGGGTGGGGTTTTCGTGTGAGAAAGTCTTCCCAAAGAACTTTTGGAAATATTCTGGATGTTGTGATAAATGAAATTAATGCAACAAAGAAAAAAGAGAATAGGTTGTGAAACCATTGTCTAAACAGTAAAAATCAAGAACCGCAACCAATTGGAATCGAACCAGTCCGAATGGAGCTATTACGAAACCGACGAAAGGAAGTATTTGAAGAATAACACGAGCGGCTGTGATACAGGGTCAAATCCCGTTAGGGACAGTTTCAAATTTCTTTAAGGACAGCTTGATTGGGTGGATTATCCCCATTTGTGTAACTCATTATGATTTCATTATAAAATTTTTGCTACAGTCCTTGACGAGAGTTAAAAAAAAATAAAAAAAAGCAGCCAACGCATCCAAACAAATAAAGTTACTGTTTAATTTGTATGATTGAGTTTACTGTTTAAACCTTTAATTATTGTGGTAACTGTGCGGATTTTAAAGATTGTTAAATCCGTATTTTATGCTTATAAAAGGATAGATGAAGCATGTTTCATTATCCTTTTATTTTCCTTTTCCTTTCTTCGACTCTCTCTCCCCCTTCTGTACTCTCTCTCTCTCTCTCTTATTGTAATCTCTTTAAATCAATAATATTAAAAGTTTCTTTATCCCTTGTCTCTTTTCGTTTCTATTCTTTCTTTTATATTATCCGGTCACTTTTGGTATCAGAGGCAATTTCTAATCGATCAACACCTAAGTCGTGTTGGGGTTCAAGCCTATTTAAGCCAAGGTAAGGCGATTTAAGGCTTCTTTTCCCATAATTCGTTGACAGTTGAGTTAGAAGTCCTTTGTTATTAATTGTGAAACAATTTAAATATGTTAACTAGATCACAATCTTCTATTGTAAGCCGTTTTAAATCAAAACATTTGATTAAAAACAGAGAAGATATAGAATTTCGAGATATAGAGAAAACTCTTTTAAATTGGAACATCCCTAAAGTTAGTCTAGATAAAATTTATAAAACTAGAATGTTCGATCAATTTATTTTCAACTATGTCTGTTAAAACTATAGAACAAACTATACCAGTAGGAAATAATTTCGATTCTATACAATTAATCACTCCTGAAGAGATTGAAAGATATAAAGATCGTTATAAATATTTACATATAGGACTTGTACAATTAGCTCTTAAACCTTTGACCGTTGAAGGTTTAAATACTTCTTTTCTTATAGCTCTTCGTGACTGTCGTCACCTTCGTTTTAATGATTCCTTATTAGGAATGATCCAATCAAGTCTTTGTAATGGACCTGTATACTTTGATGCCCATCCAAATCTTTCTGTTTCTTTATCAGACATAAATATTCTTGATGCTTTAACTATAAATCTTCAATTATATGGTTATAATATGAAACCTGGTTCTGAACCAGTAAATCTTACTTATAGGATTTATTATAGAGTTATGAACACACTAAGTCCTCGTGCTCATTTATATGACTGTAAAGATAAAACAATTTTGCTTGAAACAAATTTGTTAAAATCTGATGTAGCCATTCCCCGAACTATTATGTGGAAGGATGTACTCCTCCTTCAACTTGGTTATTAGAAGCTACTGTTCCACCGGAACCTGTACAAAATAAAAAAGTTTAAGAGATAGTTCAATTAAGTGATGGAGATGTTATTATAAAATTTGATAATAATAAAACAACCAGATTATCAACTAGTTCTAGACACTCTTTTAAAATTTCTTCGGAAATGTTTTATACCCCTGCTAATACTTTAGCTAGTACTATAGTTAATTCTTTTGCCCAGTCTTCTAGGCAAGGTGAATTTTATACTCCTGCTGCTTTAGTTGTAAATTCTGCAACTAAAGCCAATAATCTTGTATTTGAAGGAATTATAAACTCTAAACAAAATATACCTCATGTTGTTTACCATCCAACTAGCTCCAATGAAGAACAACCTGTAAAAAACGAACTAGATACTATATCAGAATTAGGAGTAAATATTGCAGATTTAGGCATAAATACCAAATCTATAAAAGTTGTTACAATTTCCGAACCATTTATATATGATAAAAATGAAATAAATAAAGAATTTTTCCAAGAAAAATATAATGGATTCAGAAATTGGTTCTTTGACTATTATACTGACGATCAACAATATAAGTTTAAATATTTATTGCATGCTTATATAGATAAACATGAGCAAGTAGTTCCTTTCGCTCTGTGGTTCTATAAACATATTATAAAAACTGAAATCGATTTCCCACAAATAAACGTTTTAGAAACCTTTTATAAAGATTAGAAAGTCGATTCCAAGGTGGTAAGGGCCATTCATCCACCTCCAGAACATCGAGGTTTTAAAATAGGAAAAGATAGTTATATTGAGGCTACTGCATTTGCTCAGCCTGGCGCTTCATCCATAATTACTATAGAACGTATGATAAATCAAAGTAATTATATAAGTATGCATTTGCAAACAATAGGAAGCCAACTTATTCGTCTTGAGCAACGCCAAACATAAATAAGAAATAACTAAAAAGGTTGAGGTCTCGCCTTCACTTTAAAACCTACAATTGAACTTTCTAAAGGATTTTCTCTTGGTAAGTCGACTTTGAGTCAAGAAATTATAGATGCTTTAAAAGATAAACTTGATACTATGAATATTGGAAAACAAGTTTTGCCTATAACACGTAGTGAAGATGTTTCTGACCCTGAAACTGAGTTCTCAGACGTTTCTAAAATTCAAAATGAATTTATGAATATACAAGAAGTAAATTATCCTTCTAGGTCTACTAGAGAAGTAATTATGCCCCCAGGAAAATTCTATTATCCTAGGCCTATGCCTCAAGATATATTGTTTGAAGAAGAAGCCAATATTATTGCTTCTAATCTTAGTGCAAAAACTTATATATGAATGGACTATAGATGGATTGTCTAAATATTCTATTTCAACTCAATTGCATCATATGACTATGTATTCTACTGTGTGTAAAGCCGCTGGCAATACTGATAAACAAATTACTGAATTTATAATTGCTGGTTTTGGTGGCCAACTTCGTGGTTGGTGGGATAATGTTTTAAATGATTCTCAAAGAAATGAAATTCTAAATACTGTTAAAATAGTTCAAACTGTTATTACTACTAAAAAACCCGATGGTACAATTGAAATTAAACAAGAACCTACTACACAACAAAATGTTGTGTATTCTCTATTAAATTCTATTATTATAGGTTTTATTGGTGCTCATCGTGAAGTATTAGATAAAAGCAGAGAAATTCTTATAAATCTAAAATGTCCTACTTTAACCCACTTTAGATGGTATAAAAATACCTTTTAATCTAAAGTCATGATTAGAGCTGATGCTAATGCTGATTTTTGGAAAGAAAAATTTATAGCTGGTCTTCCAGTTCTATTTGCTCAAAAGGTTTAAGATATAATTATTCGTAAACATGGTGGTACTTTTATACCTTATTCACAATATACATATGGTATGCTTATAAGTGAATGTATTTTAGAAGGCTTAGCCTTATGTAATGATATTAAATTAAAAGTTCAATGAAAAGCTCAAAACCTCACTGGTCGTAAAGAAATTGATGAATTATGTGACCAATTCGCTCTTGATATTAAAATTCCTGGGAGACCTACTCGTCGTTCTTCTAAACAGAAAAAGAAATATAAAAAATGTAAATCTAAAAAAAAAGATACATCTACTTCTAAAAATAAATCTTATACTTCTAAAAAATCTAGTAAACGTCCTCCTAAAAAATCTTCTAATTCTAGCACTATTGTTTCTAAAAAATGTGGTAAAACTGGCCACTATGCTAATAAAAGTTGGACTAAAAGGAAAATTAATGAATTGGCCAATGAAGGTTTACGAAAACAACTTATAAATGTTTTACTAAATCCTTCTGATGAAGAAGAAGAAGATTCTAAAAAAGAAAGTGATAATATTGAGATAGATGATATAGAATCATCCGTTGAATCTGATAGTTCTAAATCTGAATGTAATTGTAATGCTCAAACAGATTATTATAAAGCAATACTTGAAGCGAATGGTCTAAGTATTAATGTGCTTTCTAAAGAAGAACAAAATATATTAGATAATATTGATGGCATTGAAGACCCTACTATAAAAAGGAAAATGATAGAATATTATCTTTCTACTTTTAAACAGGAAAATAATCCTCTTCCCTCAAAAGAACCATATTCCCTAAAAAAGGTTCTTGATGATATGAAAGAAAACAATATTTCTGAAAGGGAGTCTTCTCTTCCTGATTTAAAATTCAAGATAAATATTATAAAAAAAGAAATTCAAGAAATAAAAGTTCATCTGACAAATCTTGAAGGTTATAATAAGTGCTTTCCTGCTTTAACTTCAACTTCTTCAACACCTGAAGAAAAACAAAAACAAATTTTTTTGCAACTTATTGATAGAATAACATTTCAAAAATGGTATATACATATTACAATCGTTGTAAATAAAACTTTTATTGTTAAAGACATAGCTCTTGTTAATAGAGGGATTGATATAAATTGTATCCGTGAAGGCTTAGTACCTACACAATACTTTGATAAAACTATTGAATCCCTTACAGCTGCTAATAAGACTAAATTAAAAATAAAATTTAAATTGTCTAATGCTTATATTTTCAATCAAGGATTATGTGTTCCTACTACTTTTATGTTAGTAAAAAATCTTTCTCAGAAAATTATACTAGGAACTCATTTCCTTAGTCTAATAGAACTTTTTACAAAAACTGAAAAAGGTATTATTACTAAATATGAAGGAACTGATATATTGTTTGAATTTATAATCCCACCTTAAACTAAAGAAATTAATGAGATGAAAGAACATTTGTTTTTTAAAGAAAAACAGATCAATTTCTTAAGAAAATATGTTAAAATTCTAACTATTGCTTCTCAATTAAACTCTTCTATAGTTAAGAACAGTATTGAACAGATTTCTAAAGTAATTACTGATAATTTATGTAATGGACATCCTAATGCCTTTTGGGATAGAAAACTACATATAGTTCCCCATCCTTATGATAAGGAATTCTCTGAAAGTAAAATACCTACAAAAGCCCGTCCAGCCCAAATAAATGCTGAACTATTAGAATATTGTAAAAATGAGATACACTCTTTGCTAGATAAAAATCTTATTCGTAAAAGTTATTCTCCTTAGAGTTGTACGGCATTTTATGTTAATAAAGCTTCTGAAATTGAGCGTGGTGCTCCCTGTCTTGTTATAAATTACAAACCTTTAAATAAAGCTCTTCAATGGATAAGATATCCTTTGCCGAATAAAAAAGTTCTTTTAGCTAGAGTGCAAGCAGCTAAAATATTCTCAAAATTTGATTTAAAATCTAGATATTGGCAAATTCAAATTACAGAAAAAGATAAATATAAAACTGCTTTTACTGTTCCTTTTGGACATTATGAATGGAATGTTATGCCATTTGGTCTTAAAAATACCCCTTATGAATTTCAGAATATAATGAATGATATTTTTACTCCTTATACTACTTTTACTATAGTATATATTGATGATATTTTGGTTTTCTCCCAAGATATAGATCAACATTTTAAACATTTAAATATTTTAATACATGTTATTAAAAAAGTAGGTTTAGTTCTCTCAGCCAAGCAAATGGTTTTATTTCAAACAAAAATTAAATTTCTTGGTCATGATATATCAAATGGTGAAAATTATACCTATAAATCGATCTATAGATTTTGTAGATAAATTTTCGGACATAATTACTGATAAGACCCAATTACAATGGTTTTTGGGAAGCGTAAATTATATTGCTGATTACTATAAAAATCTTGATATAGATTGTGCTCCTTTATGAACGCCTTCGTAAAAACCTTCCTCCTTGGGGAGATAGGCATACTAAAGTTGTTCGTATTATAAAATCTAAAGTTAAACAGTTGCCTTGTTTGGCACTTGTTTCTCCTTATAGTTTTAAAATTGTCGAAACTGATGCCTCCGATATAGGGTATGGAGGAATTCTAAAACAAAAATTTAAAGCTGATTCTAAAGAAAACCTTTCTAGATTTACATCTGGAAAATGGAATTCAGCACAATTAAACTATTCTACAATAAAAAAAAGAAATTCTCTCTATAGTCTGTTGTATCTCTAAATTTCAAGATGATTTATTAAATCAAGAATTTCTCTTAAGAATTGATTGTAAAGCTGCCAAAGATGTGCTCGAAAAAGATTTCAAAAACATCTCTTCCAAGCAAATCTTTGCTAGATGGCAAGCTATAATATCTATATTTGATTTTAAAATTGAGTTTATAAAAGGAAAGTCTAATTCTCTACCAGACTTTCTAACTCGCGAATTTTTAACAGAATACAAAGGATGTCCTCCTCACAGCAAGGGGGTAGAGGCTGGGGTCGTGGCACTTGCACTTATAAACAGACCACAATAAACTTTCAACCCTCAATTAAATAGGTCAATTTTAATCAAGGTTCTTCTTCTAGAAGTCCTGCTTCTGGCTCTAAATCTCCAGGTTCCCAGACTGGATCTTTTGCAAATGTGCTCAACACTCTAACACCACCTCCTTTTAAAAAATCCATCCAAGATTTTCTTTTATTTTTAAAAGAGAGTGACAAAAGAATGTTCTCTAATCCTATACACCTGGCTAAATAATATTTCGAACATGACCAGGAATTTCCCGTTTTAAACAAAAAGAAAAGGGCTTACTATGAAGGCATTCTTGTAGAAACTCATTCTGTAAGAATTACCCACGTCAATAAAAATCTTGGTATACGTGGTAAAGAAGCTGAGATACAATTCTCAAAATTTTATTTATAGTGGGAGTCCTTGATTTTAATGATTGGGGAGTTAATCCCATCAGCATTAACAGGCTGCCTGTATACGGAGAAGATTATACTTATTTGGATTATATAGATGCTTGGTTAAAAGAATTTTCATATCAAAACTCTTATAACACTCACATTTGGTGGTTTCGTTTTGAAGTGCTCCAAGAGCCCTCAGTGGTTTTAAAGAACCTTCCCCACTAATTATTTAATTGGTTCCTCAAGTTTGGGCCTAAGGAAAATTTGCTTCATGAAAAAATCCAACCTATCTTTAAAGAGTACAAAGCTATTCACCCTAAACACCTTGATGAATCTCAACCCATAAAGAATGCAATTTTGTTACGATTCTTGGTTCATTATTCTATTCCCTGGATTTTTCAGTGGTCTTACGCCATTGGAAATAACCAAAATATTTTTATTCTTGCTCGAGATTTGTTTTATAAGTGGTGGCCTAAATAAGAGTTTGACGAACTCATCCCTAAAATGGTTTTAGATTTAAATGCATATAAGGAATATAATTTATATGTCCAAGAAGAGAAAAAAAAATGAGAAAAATCGAGGCCTTTATGAATCAAGAGTTAAAGACTCCTTCTATCGCCTCCATTAAAAGAAGTATCCTGGTGCTTCGCTAGAAGAAATAAAAAGAAAAATGGTTAAAGCCTTTATTTCACAATTGGGATTCCTTAATAAGGATAATATGTCTGTGTCCATTAAAGCTCCTTCTGTAAATTTGGAAGATTTGGATGAAAATATAGATTTTGATGAAAATGAAGATATGGAAAAATATATGGGAATGTCATGGGCCGATCAAGTTGAGGCCATGGATAAAATCAAAAAAGAAGATAAAGCCAAAGGTGGGACCGAGGCACTGTCACCCACTCATATAATGGAAGACAAGAAAAAGAAAGCTCAGCAGCAGCCGACGCATCCAAACAAATAAAGTTACTGTTTAGTTTGTATGATTGAGTTTACTGTTTAAACCTTTAATTATTGTGGTAACTGTGCGGATTTTAAATATTGTTAAATCCGTATTTTATGCTTATAAAAGGATAGTTGAAGCATGTTTCATTATCCGTTTCTTTTCCTTTTCCTTTCTTCGATTCTCTCTCCCCCTTCTGTACTATCTCTCTTATTGTAGTCTCTTTAAATCAATAATATTAAAAGTTTATTTATCCCTTGTCTCTTTTTGTTTATGTTCTTTCTTTTATATCCTCCAGTCACTTTTGTTTGGATGCGTCGGTTGCTGCTGAGCTTTCTTTTTCTTGTCTTCCATTATATGAGTGGGTGACAGTGCATCGGTCCCACCTTTGGCTTTATCTTCTTTTTTTATTTTATCCATGGCCTCAACTTGATCGGCCCATGACATTCCATATATTTTTCCATATCTTCATTTTCATCAAAATCTATATTTTCATCCAAATCTTCCAAATTTACAGAAGGAGCTTTAGAGGACACAAACATATTATCCTCATCAAGGAATCCCAATTGTGAAATTAAGGCTTCAACCATTTTTCTTTTAATTTCTTCTGGCGAAGCATCAAGATACTTCTTTTTAATGGAGGCGATAAAAGGAGTCTTGAACTCTTGATTCATAAAGGCCTCGTTTTTTCTCATTTTTTCCTCTTCTTGGACCTATAAATTATATTCCTTATAGGCATTTAAATCTAAAATCATTTTACGTCAAACTCATATTTAGGCCACCACTTATAAAATAAATCTCGAGCAAGAATAAAAAGATTTTGGTTATTTCTAATGGCGTAAGACCACTGAAAAATCCAGGAAATAGAATAATGACCCAAGGATCGCAACAAAATTGAATTCTTTATGGGTTGAGATTCATCAAGGTGTTTAGGGTGAATAGCTTTGTACTCTTTAAAGATAGGTTGAATTTTTTCATGAAGCAAATTTTCCTCAGGCCCAAACTTGAGGAACCAATTATAAAACCAGTGTGAGTGTTATAAGAGTTTTGATATAAAAATGCTTTTGACCAAGCGTCTGTATAATCCTAATAAATATAATCTTCTCCGTATACAGGCAGCCTGTTAATGTTGTTGGGATTAACTCCCCAATCATTAAAATTAAGGACTCCCGCTATAAAACATTTTGAGAATTGTATCTCAACTTCTTTACCACGTATACCAGGATTTTTATTGACATGGGTAATTCTTACAGAATGAATTTCTACAAGAATGGATTCATAGTAAGCCCTTTTCTTTCTGTTTAAAACGGGAAATTCCTGGTCATGTTCGAAATATTGTTTAGCCAGGTGTATAGGATTAGAGAACATTCTTTTGTCACTCTCTTTTAAAAATATAACAAAATCTTGGATGGATTTTTTAAAAGGAGGTGGTGCTGGAATGTTCAGGACATTTGCAAAAGATCCAGTCTGGGAACCTGGAGATTTAGAGCCAGAAGCAGGACTTCTAGAAGAAGAACCTTGATTAAAATTGGCCTGTTTAAATGAGGGTTGAAAGTTTATTGTGGTCTGTTTATAAGTGCCAATGCCACGACCCCGGCCTCTACCCCCTTGCTGTGAGGAGGTCATCCTTTGTATCTTGTTAAAAATTCGTGAGTTAGAAAGCCTGGTAGAGAATTAGACTCTCCTTTTATAAACTCAATTTTAAAATCAAATATAGATAATATAGCTTTCCATCTGGCAAAGATTTGCTTGGAAACGATGTTTTTGACATCTTTTTCGAGCACATCTTTGGCAGCTTTACAATCAATTCTTAAGAGAAATTCTTGATTTAATAAATCATTTTGACATTTAAAGATACAAGAGACTATAGAGAAATTTCTTTACTTGTGTTGAATTCCTTTTTCCAGATGTAAATCTAGAAAGGATTTCTTTAGAATCAGCTTAAAATTTTTGCTTTAGAATTCCTCCACACCCTATATCGGAGGCATCAATTTCGACAATTTTAAAACTATAACGAGAAACAAGTGCCAAACAAGGCAACTGTTTAACTTTAGATTTTATAATACGAATAGCTTTAGTATGCCTATCTCCCCAAGGAGGAGCGTTTTTATGAAGGCGTTCATATAAAGGAGCATAATCTATATCAAGATTTTTATAGTAATTAGCAACATAATTTACACTTCCCAAAAACATTTGTAATTGGGTCTTATCGGTAATTACATCCGAAAAATTATCTGTAAAATCTATAGATCGATTTATAGGTATAATTTCACCATTTGATATATCATGACCAAGAAATTTAATTTTGTTTGAAATAAAACCATTTTCTTGGCTGAGAAAACTAAACCTGCTTTTTTAATAACATTTATTAAAATATTTAAATGTTTAAAGTGTTGATCTATATCTTGGGAGAAAACCAAAATATCATCAATATGTACTATAGTAAAAGTAGTATAAGGAGTAAAAATATCAATCTTTATATTCTGAAATTCAGAAGGGGCATTTTTAAGACCAAATGGCATATCATTCCATTCATAATATACAAAAGGAACAGTAAAAGCAGTTTTATATTTATCTTTTTCTGCAATTTGAATTTGCCAATATCTAGATTTTAAATCAAATTTAGAGAATATTTTAGCTGCTTGCACTCTAGCTAAAAGATCTTTTTTAGTGGGCAAAGGATATATTATCCATTGAAGAGCTTTATTTAAAGGTTTGTAATTTATAACAAGACGGGGAGCACCACGCTCAATTTCAGAAGCTTTATTAACATAAAATGCCGTACAACTCCAAGGAGAATAACCTTTACGAATAAGATTTTTATCTAGCAAAGAGTGTATCTCATTTTTACAATATTCTAATAGTTCAGCATTTATTTGGGCTGGACGGGCTTTTGTAGGTATTTTACTTTCAGAGAATTCCTTATCATAAGGAAGGGGAACTATATGATGTTTTCAATCCCAAAAGGCATTAGGATGTTCATTAGATAAATTATCAGTAATTACTTTAGAAATCTGTTCAATACTGTTCTTCACTATAAAAGAGTTTAATTGAGAAGCAATAGTTAGAATTTTAAGATATTTTCTTAAGAAATTGATCTATTTTTCTTTAAAAAACAAATGTTCTTTCATCTCATTAATTTCTTTAGTTTGAGGTGGGATTATAAATTCAAACGATATATCAGTTCCTTCATATTTAGTAATAATACCTTTTTCAGTTTTGGTAAAAAGTTCTACTAGACTAAGGAAAGGAGTTCCTAGTATAATTTTTTGAGAAAGATTTTTTACTAACATAAAAGTAGTAGGAACACATAATCCTTGATTGCAAATATAAGCATTAGACAATTTAAATTTTATTTTTAATTTAGTCTTATTTGAAGCTGTAAGGGATTCAGTAGTTTTATCAAAGTATTGTGTAGGTACTAAGCCTTCACGGATACAATTTATATCAGCCCCACTATCAACAAGAGCTATGTCTTTAACAATAAAAGTTCTATTTACAACGATTGTAACATGTATATACCATTTTTGAAATGTTATTCTATCAATAAGTTGCAAAAAATTTTGTTTCTGTTTCTCTCTAGGTGTTGAAGAAGTTGAAGTTAAAGCAGGAAAGGACTATTATAACCTTCAAGATGTGTAAGACGAACTTTTATTTCTTGAATTTCTTTTTTTAGAATATTTATCTCGAATTTTAAATGAGGAAGAGAAGACTCCCTTTCAGAAATATTGTTTTCTTTCATATCATCAAGAACCTTTTTTAGGGAATATGGTTCTTTTAAGGGACGGGGATTATTTTCCTGTTTAAAAGTAGAAGGATAATATTCTATCATTTTCCTTTTTATAGTAGGGTCTTCAATGCCATCAATATTATCTAATATATTTTGTTCTTCTTCAGAAAGCACATTAATACTTAGACCATTGACTTCAAGTATTGCTTTATAATAATCTGTTTGAGCATTACAATTACATTCAGATTTAGAACTATCAGATTCAGCGGATGATTCTATATCATCTATCTCAATATTATCACTTTCTTCTTTAGAATCTTCTTCTTCTACATCAGAAGGATTTAGTAACACATTTATAAGTTGTTTTTGTAAACCTTCATCAGCAATTTCATTAATTTTCCTTTTAGTCCAACATTTATTAGCATAGTAGCCAGTTTTACCACATTTTTTAGAAACAATAGTGCTTGAATTAAAAGATTTTTTAGGAGGACGTTTACTAGATTTTTTAGAAGTAGATGTATCTTTTTTCTTAGAATTACGTTTTGTATATTTATTTTTCTGTTTAGAAGAACGGTGAGTAGGTCTCCTGGGAATTTTAATATGAAGACCGAATTGGTCACAAAATTCACCAATTTCTTTACTACCAGTGAGGCTTTGAGCTTTTAATTGAGCTTTTAATTTAATATCATTACATAAGGCTAAGCCTTCTAAAATACATTCACTTATAAGCATACCATATGTATATTGTGAATAAGATATAGAAGTACCACCATGTTTACGAATAATTCTATCTTAAACGTTTTGAGCAAATAGAACTGGAAGAACAGCTATAAATTTTTCTTTCCAAAAATCAGCATTAGCATCTGCTTTAATCATGACTTTAGATAAAAAGGTATCTTTGTACCATCTAAACTGGGTTAAAGTAGGACATTTCAGATTTATAAGAAGATCTCTGCTTTTATCTAATACTCCAGGATGAGCACCAATAAAAGCAATAATAATATAATTTAACAGAGAATACACAGCATTTTGTTGTGTAGTAGGTTCATGTTTAATTTCACTTGTACCATCGGGTTTTTTAGTAGTAATAACAGTTTGAACTATTTTAACAGAATTTAGAATTTCATTTTGTTGACCTTAAAGTCAATTAATCTTATTTTGATAATTACAATAAGTTAATAAAGTCTTATTTAACTCGGTTGTTCCAATAATGATAGCCATTTTAACCGATATATCTTCCGACCAAGTGTAACTTCAAACCGAAGCAATCAAAATCTCACACATGCTTTACAAACGCCTCTAATCACAAGAAATGAACTCAAGTGATATACATGTGCTAAACAAAGCCAAGAAAAGATTTAGATCATCAAGCAAGTGAAGATACGCACTAGAATGATCTCCACATGTTCTACAAGTTATCAAAATCAAGAAAGGATCAAGAACATCAAACAAGTGAAGATACGCACAAGAAAATCAAGCATCACGAAGACTCGAATTATCATTAAATGGAATGAGTGCTTAGATTTTTTGTGAAGATATTTTATTGATCAAATCCCTATAGCTCAAACATATTCTTGCATCTTCTAAAGATTGATTTAAACTAGCTTGAAATTGAATTTATTTGAAAAACATCATTTTACAAAAATCGAGTTTCAAAATAAATTCATATTAATTTTAAATGATCATATTTTAAGCTATAATAAAAATGGGTATCTTAGAAACATATATTTGAGCTTCAAAAATCATTAGAATATTATTTAGAACTAAATTATTAAATTGGAAAAATATTTTTATTTTTTGTTTAAAATTTGCTCAATTTTTGCCCAGTTTTAACACACTTGAATCATTCTACAAACTTATTTTACATATATACAAAGTTATTCAAGTATTCAATTCATCTTATTGATCAAATTCTTCATTTTTGAGCTATATACTTTGATCAATTTTGATATCTCTTAGTGCGAGCTTCATTTGTATTTTGTTATACACAAGAGAGATATTGTACATTGGTGTTAGCCACTAAAACTTATTCAAATCATATTTGTGAGAGGTGTATCTCATAGAATAGCAAGAGGGATTTCTTGTGAGAGTATTGATGGTGTTTTCAATACTTGTAAGAGTGTGTGAGAAGAATACACTTGTAGAGGTTTGATCTTCACCCGGAAGGAGATCGGTTATAGTGGAAATTCTCGGGGAACTAACCGAGCGCGGAGTAGGGAGAACAAGCCGAACCGTGTGGACAAAAAATCTTCGACTTCAAATTGGTTCAATCTTTTCTTACTCAATCTCTTTATTTATTTGTTATATTAATTGATTGAAGTTGCTTATATTATTGCTTATTCTTGTGATTGATTATTTTTCTTGATAAACTTATTTAACTAAATTGCTTTGCTTAAATATTTCAAAAACGTTTTAATTCCGCATTAAGTTTTTTAAAACCCTATTCACCCCCCCCTCTAGGGTATTTTCCGAACTACAATTGGTATCAGAGGTTGTACTCTTGTTTTGATTTTACAATCTTAGAGTTTACGATCATGTCTATTTATCAAGGAACCGGAATTAATGAAGGTTCTTCCACCACTAGACCACCTCTATTTGATGGCAAAAATTATAGTTATTGGAAAAGTCGTATGTGTACTTTTCTTCAAGCTAGTGATTTTGAACAATGGAAAGTTACACTCATTGTACCCTATGAAATTACCAAAACCGATGAAAAGGGTAAAGTTACTCCTAAATCTATTTTCGAATATGATGAGAATGATATTAGAAAAATCCAATTTAATGCTAAAGCCTTGAATGCCCTACATTGTGCATTGACTATAGATGAATACAATAAAATTTCTAGTTGTAAAACCGCCAAAGAAATTTGGGATAAATTGGAAGTTACCTATGAAGGAACCTCACAAGTTAAGGATGATAATATTAATATGCTCGTTCATGATTATGAACTTTTCAAAATGGAGCCTAATGAATCACTTGCTTCTATGTATAGGAGGTTCTCTATTATTACTAATGCTTTAGATCTTCTTGGAAAGGAATATTCTAATGAGGATAAGATTCGAAAGATTCTTAGAACTCTTCCCAAGAAATGGAGACCCAAAGTAACGGCTATTCAAGAAGCCAAGAATCTCAAGACACTAAGCATGGATGAACTCTTGGGTTCACTTAAAACCCATGAGAAGGAATTGGCAAGAGAAGAAGAAAGTGATTCAAAAGCCAAAAAGTCTCTAGCTCTCAAAGCAACTCAACTAGATAATGATGAAGAGTTGATGATAGAAGATGAGGATATGGCTCTTCTTTCTAGAAAATTCATAAAATTTCTAGCCAAGAAGAAGAAATTTCAAGGTAAAGGAAACAACTTTGATCCGTCATCAAGAAAGAACAATGATCGATGTATTCAACCAAGAGTTGAAAATGAAGAAGAAAAGAAGTGTTTCCATTGCCATGAACCAGGGCATTTCAAAACAAATTGCCCGGTTAGAAGAAAGGAAAGAAAAGACAAAAGAGACAAAGCCTTCAAGCAAGTACGACGCGCCCTCAAAGGTACTTGGAGTGATTCCGAAGAAGGTGAATCCAATGCCGATTCTAGCGACGAGGAAACGGCAAATCTTTGCCTTATGGCAAGAGACAATGAGGTACACTCTTCTTACGACTCATCTAGTGATGATAATGCCTCTATTAATAATGATATACATGATGAGAATGACTATGAAGAATTATGTGATATGTTTGAGGAATTGCATAAAAAATTTAAAAATTTGTCTAAAATGTATGCTAGCTTCGAAAAGGAAAATTTGATTATTCCTAGCAAGTGTGAAAACTTTGAGAAAGAAAATGCATTTTTGAAAAATGAAAACAAAACTTTGAAGAAAGGAAAGGAGAAAGAAACTCCAAACACACTTGTATTAGAAAATGTCAAATTGAAAGATCAAGTGGATGACTTAACTAATAGTCTAGCCAAGTTCACCAAAGGAAAGGATAACTTGGATAAATTATTAGGAATGCAAAGGTGTGTTTTCGATAAAGCCGGTCTGGGCTATAACCAAATTGACAACCAAAAGGATTACAAAAACTTTTTTAAAATATACACACTTCATGATCCCATTCATCTTTGCTCATATTGTGGAAGAAATACTCATTATGTTGATCATTGTTTTTATCGAAATGAAAGTTTCCCTAAAAGGAAGCTTGCTTGGGTTCCAAAAGGAACCATTATGTTTGCTAACCCAAAGGCACCCAACACATTTTGGGTACCAAAGGAGAAGTTACGTAGAGTTATGGTGTAGGTGTGCTTGAAAGCCAAAGGTAGCAAAACCAAGTGGTTATTGGATAGTTGATGCTCGAAACACATGACGAAAAAAAAAATAAAAAAAAAATTGAGTCTCACTGCTAAACAAGGAAGCAACGTCACATTTGGAGATAACGCCAAAGGTAAAATTATTGGTATAGGTAAAGTTTGTAAGAAATGTTCTTATATTGATAATATTCTACTAGTTGATAGTTTAAAACAAAATTTGCTTAGTATTAGTCAATTGTGTGATAAAGGTTATGAAATTATTTTTAAATCTGAATGTTGCATTGTTAAAAATATTAGTGATAATTATATCTTGTTTGTTGCTTATAGATCTAATAACGTATATACTCTTAAACTTGATGATTTGTCTCAACAAGATGTTAAATATTTATCCGTATTGAATGATGTTTCTTAGTTATGGCATAGAAGATTAGGTCATGCTAATATGGATTTAGTTCACAAATTATCTAAAATGGAATTAGGACTGCCTAAAACTAAACTTATTAAAGATAGAATTTGTGATACTTGTCAATTTGGTAAACAACATAAGTCTTTATTTTGCATGTTATTATAAACTAACAATAATTTTGCAGTCTAAAAATTATTATTCATTTAAAGAAAAGAAGGGAATAGAATCTGAAGATCATCAACATCAAAATTCAAAACAGCATCGAGACTAGAAGAAGAATAATCAACAAAATTATGCTCCATATCTAATAGAGCTGTCCAATCAGGACTCATTGGCTCGGCAACCTTCGCAATAGTACCACTTTGAGAAAAATGTGATGAATGGCCTTCCAAAGCAGCTTGGTAATCTGACAGAGTCAGATATGCCGGCAAACCCTCATTAGTTCGAAAAGCACCATGGTCTGAAAGATTCCCGGTAGTCGGAAGAATTTCAAGTGCAACATTTTCTACTAACGATAGGGGCCCTGTAGAACTTCTAGGAGGATCAAAAGAAAAACATTGGTTAGCGCTATAAGACTCTCCTAATCGAGCCTCTAATGTTGTCACTCGTGATTGCAAAGCCTCTAACGCTGTCACTCGTGATTGTAATTCTTGTACCTTCTGTTCAAGAGAAACATGAGCGCAGTACAGCCTTTACTGGGATTTTCGACTCTCGCCTTAGCTTCAAAAAGAAATGAATAGAGAGTCTCAAGATATTGTTGTTCAGGAATATCTTTTAAAATATTTGCAACACTATTTACCCCAAAAACAGTGAAAATTGTACGATAATCTTGACGACTAATCACATCCATAAAAATTTGTGCATATTCACACCATGGCTGACATTTCTTGCGTTTATAAGTGCAAGCAGTACAAGACGAACCTGTACAACGGAAGGTATTCGGCATACTTGTGATTTGCTTTCCCTTACTCATGGGTACCTCCTATAAAAGTTATAAGAAGAAAATGGATCTCAAGGAAGACAACAAGAAAGAGGGGACAAGAGGCATCTAGCAATTAAAAGAATCCCGAAAACGAAAAACTGTCATCCTAAAAGGTCAAAAATACGGCGCCCCCCGCGTGCATCTAGAGTCCACCACCCTAGCACGGTTTAGATCTCTCTTTGATGTTGACATAGGGAGAGAAAATGTGCGTAATGCTGATGCTGCGGTAAAAGGTAAGATTTTTTTTTTGCTGCGGTAAGATTTTTTTTTACTGTGGTAAGATTTTTTATACTGACTTAAATGTTATGGTAAGATGTTAATTGCTTTAAATGATTTTCTACAGTCATACTTTTGAAAACTTTATTTAAATATATATATATATTTTTTAAACTATCTTGAATATTTTCAATACTTTTTAATTGTCATCTTTGCATAAATTGAGGGGGAGCATAATATTTATATGCTATTTATGCTTGTTATTGTAAACACACATTATTATGAGTATTAACAAGTGTTTTTGCAGCTTTAGATTGATAATTACTGATTCCCTCCTTTTTGATGAAGAAAAAGGGGGAGAAGTATGTGTGTTCTGTGTGTGTGTCATGAGTGATAATGGTACACACTCGTTTATTTTATCGTTTATTTTATTATGCTATGCTTGATCAAGAACTATTAGTTTGTTTAACTTATCTATGCAAGTATTTTTTATTTTAATAATTGCTTGTATATTTTTATCTATGCACCTATTTAGGGGGAGCATATTATTCATATGCTTAAAATTAGACACACATTAACTCTATTGTCATCATCAAAAAGGGGGAGATTGTTGACCTTAAAGTCAATTAATCTTATTTTGATAATTACAATAAATTAATAAAGTTTTATTTAACTCGGTTGTTCCAATAATGATAGCCATTTTAACCGATATATCTTCCGACCAAGTGTAACTTCAAACCGAAGCAATCAAAATCTCACACATGCTTTACAAACGCCTCTAATCACAAGAAATGAACTCAAGTGATATACATGTGCTAAACAAAGCCAAGAAAAGATTTAGATCATCAAGCAAGTGAAGATACGCACAAGAATGATCTCTACATGTTCTACAAGTTATCAAAATCAAGAAAGGATCAAGAACATCAAACAAGTGAAGATACGCACAAGAAAATCAAGCATCACGAAGACTCGAATTATCATTAAATGGAGTGAGTGCTTAGATTTTATGTGAAGATATTTTATTGATCAAATCCCTATACCTCAAACATATTCTTGCATCTTTTAAAGATTGATTTAAACTAGCTTGAAATTGAATTTATTTGAAAAACATCATTTTACAAAAATCGAGTTTCAAAATAAATTCATATTAATTTTAAATGATCATATTTTAAGCTATAATAAAAATGGGTATCTTAGAAACATATATTTGAGCTTCAAAAATCATTAGAATTTTATTTGGAACTAAATTATTAAATTGGAAAAATATTTTTATTTTTCGTTTAAAATTCGCTAAATTTTTGCCCAGTTTTGATCTAACGGTAAAATGGAGCCCTCCCGAACTCCGATCATTTTGAAATTTTTACAGTAGTTAGACAACATCTCCTGAAAATTTGGACTAAAATTTGAGCATGATCCAACGGTCTAATTGGGAGAAATTAACAAAACAAGTTTGAATTTTTTTGTCAAAACTAGCTATTGGAAAGTTTGAAAATGTATACCTTGGAGCCAAAACCTCTCTTAATCATCCCCAACGGCCATATGGTTTTGCAAGCTATAAATATGATGTCTTAGACATGTTTTAACACACTTGAATCATTCTACAAACTTATTTTACATATATACAAAGTTATTCAAGTATTCAATTCATCTTATTGATCAAATTCTTCATTTTTGAGCTATATACTTTGATCAATTTTGATATCTCTTAGTGCGAGCTTCATTTGTATTTTGTTATACACAAGAGAGATATTGTACATTGGTGTTAGCCACTAAAACTTATTCAAATCATATTTGTGAGAGGTGTATCTCATAGAATAGCAAGAGGGATTTCTTGTGAGAGTATTGATGGTGTTTTCAATACTTGTAAGAGTGTGTGAGAAGAATACACTTGTAGAGGTTTGATCTTCACCCGGAAGGAGATCGGTTATAGTGGAAATTCTCGGGGAACTAACCGAGCGCGGAGTAGGGAGAACAAGCCGAACCGTGTGGACAAAAAATCTTCGACTTCAAATTGGTTCAATCTTTTCTTACTCAATCTCTTTATTTATTTGTTATATTATTGATTGAAGTTGCTTATATTATTGCTTATTCTTGTGATTGATTATTTTTCTTGATAAACTTATTTAACTAAATTTCTTTGCTTAAATATTTCAAAAACGTTTTAATTCCGCATTAAGTTTTTTAAAACCCTATTCACCCCCCCCCCCCTCTAGGGTATTTTCCGACCTACACATTTCTTTGAGAATCATTTAAAACATTATCCCACAAACCACGAAGTTGGCCACTAAAACCAGTAATTATAAATTCAACAATTTGTTTATCAGTATTGCCAGCGGCTTTACACACAGTATAATACATAGTCATATGATGCAATTAAGTTAAAATAGCATATTCAGACAATCCATCTATAGTCCATTCATATATAGTTTTAGCACTAAAATTAGAAGCAGTAATATTGGCTTCTTCTTCAAACAATATATCTTGAGGCCTAGGCCTAAGATAATAGAATTTTCCTGGGGGCAGAATTACTTCTCTAGTAGACCTAGAAGGATAATTTACTTCTTGTATATTCATAAATTCATTTTGAATTTTAGAAATGTCTGAGAACTCAGTTTCAGCATCAGAAACATCTTCACTACGTGTTATAGGCAAAACTTGTTTTCCAATTTTCATAGTATCAAGTTTATCTTTTAAAGCATCTATAATTTCTTGACTCAAAGTTAACTTACCAAGAGAAAATCCTTTAGAAAGTTCAATTGTAGGTCTAAAAAGTGAAGGCAAGACCTCAACCTTTTTAGTTATTTCTTCTTTATGTTTGGCGTTGCTCAAGACGAATAAGTTAGCTTCCTATTGTTTGCAAATGCAGACTTATATAATTACTTTGATTTATCATAAGTTCCATTGTAATTATGGATGAAACGCTAGGCTGAGCAAATGCAGTAGCCTCAATATAACTATCTTTTCCTATTTTAAAACCTTGATATTCTGGGGCGGATGAATGGCTCTTACCACCCTGGAATCGACTTTCCAATCTTTATAATAGGTTTCAAAAACATTTGTTTGTGGGAAATCGATTTCAGTTTTTATAATAAGTTCATAGACCCACAGAGCGAAAGGAACTACTTGCTCATGTTTATCTTTATAAGCATAAAATAAATCTTTAAACTTATATTGTTGATCGTCAGTATAATAGTCAAAGAACAAATTTCTGAATCCATTATATTTTTCTTGGAAAAATTCTTTATTTATTTCGTTTCTATCATATATAAATGGTTCGAAAATTGTAACAACATTTATAGATTTGGTATTTATGCCTAAATCTGCAATATTTACTCCTAATTCTGATATAGTATATGGTTCGTTTTTTACAGGTTGTTCTTCATTGGAGCTAGATGGATGGTAAACACCATGAGGTATATTTTGTTTAGAGTTTATAATTCCTTTGAATACAAGATTATTAGCTTTAGTAGCAGAATTTACAACTGAAGCAGCAGGAGTATAAAATTCACCTTCCCTAGAAGAATGGGCAAAAGAATTAGCTATAGTACTAGCTAAAGTATTAGCAGGAGTATAAAACCTTTCTGAAGAAGTTTTAAAAGAGTGTCTAGAACTTGTTGATAATCTGGTTGTTTTATTATTATCAAATTTTATAATAACATCTCCATCACTGAATTGAACTATCTCTTCAACTTTTCTATTTTCTACAGGCTCTGGTGGAGCAGCAGCTTCTAATAACCAAGTGGAAGAAGGAGTAACATCCTTCCACATAATAGCTGGGGAATGGTACATTATATTTTAACAAATTTGTTTCATGCAAAAAAAAATTTTACATTTACACTCTCCTCTAATGCTCTAATGTTTGGCTTCCACTTTATTGATGATGTAATTTTATCTCAACCCTTTATTTTTCTCCGGCCCATAAGATTAAGCCACATCATTGTTCACTTTGAAATAAACCAAAGCTGCACCATTTCAGTTTGACGGGGTTTTAACACCGTCTTTCGTTGAAGACCTCTTTGGTAAATTTGAATAGCCATTGGATTCTATATGTAAAATATTGATTATTGTTGTCCTAAAAATAAAATATAACAAATTATATAGGAACTAAAAATGTCATACACGCACAAAAAATTATTGCCTAACCTAAAGACGAAGCATAACAAACACATGCCCCACGGATTTTTCCAAACAAAAATAAGAGAATTGACCCCAAAAATTAGTAAGTCCTTCTTGACGTGTTTTCCTACATCAATAGTCACACAACAAGCAATGCACATGTACATGTACATTGAACAGGAAAAGAGGCCGTAACTGTACGTGTAACAACATTTAATTATTTTAACCTAATTGTCAATGGGTGGGGTTTTCGTGTGAGATGAAGTCTTCCCGAGGAAGTTTTGGAAATACTTTCCATGTTGTGATAAATGAATTTAAAGTGACAAAGAAAAAAGGGAATAGGAGGTGAAACCACTCTCTAACAGTCACAATCGTAAACCGAGATCGATTCAAACGGAACCGATTTGAATGGAGCTATGAAGAAACTAGAGTAAAAGGAAGTCTTTAGAGAAAAATTCGAGAGCGGTGGTGATGCAGATTCAAACCTCGTTAAGGGTAATTTCAAACTTTTCTAGGAATAGTTTGATTAAGGGAAACCCCCCCCCCCCCCCCCCCCCAATTTGTGTAATCCATTATGATTTCTTAATAAAAAATTCTACTCCGGCTCTTGACTAGAGTTTTTTTAAAAAACCTTTCATCTACACTCACCTCTAATCACTACCTCTAAAAGTCTCTTAGGCAACGTACAAAGTACGTCGCCCATATCTTAGGCGACTTAGGCTACATCGCCTAAGGTACGTCTCTAAAGCTCTGTTACCTAAGGTGTCGGGTGACGTAGGCAAATAACTACGTCGTGTAAGAAGTATTGAAGGAGACGTAATCATTAACTACGTCACTTATAAAGTCAAAGTCAACTTTCCTTTGACTAGACTTTAGGGGACGTAGGTAAATACATGCGTTGCCCTAGTAGGAAACTTAGGCGACGGATGTAAATACCTACGTCGCCTAAGGTCTTAAAGTGACACAAGTTTGATTGGCCTTTAAGCGACGTGGAATTATTTCTACGTCGCCTAAGTGTAAATTTTTTTTGGCTGAAACTGCTTGTTACTCCATGCAGCCCACACCTGCACATCTATAGCAATAACCTTCATTGGCAACCAATACAACCTGCCCAATCATTCATATTTTAATTCATTCAAGAAACATTTAATTATTCAAACATTCAATCATACAAAAATAAATGTTCAAAACCTTAACAAAGGGAATAAAATGTCCTATATATAATTGTTTTAAAAACTTTACAAATAATTAAGTGTTCAACAATATTAAACCTCAAACTAAGGAGCGGAGTTGGAGCCATCGGACGGTGGAGCCCCATAAGCATCTTATAATGCCTCGAATTCTGTTAAAAGGATTGCACCTCTTGAACCCAGTTCGTCACGGGTACCGTACGTTGACGACGAGTTACAGAAACATAAATTACTGCGAAAGACATGAAAATTCACATTCTAGGCAATGAGAAAGATTTTCATAGCAAAATATCCGTCCACAATAGTAAAAGAGTTACTACAATTTAACAGCTAGCCTCCAACGTGGTCTCAATTACAAGTATTCACTCTCCACAATAAGTACAATTCTCATGCAATACATATGATCGGACAATAGCAGAATATATATACAACCAACAAAACTCTACGAGCAATGATCCCTTTGTCATGAAGGATCATCGACTAGGCAATGGTGCGAGGCAGTCTAAGAGATGCGGCCTCCCTCTTCCTTTTCCCAATGGAACCTACAGACATAAATGTTTGAGAAAATAGGTGGGGTGAGTCAAACAGACTCAGTGGGTATCATATAGTAAATTTAGTATGAAAATAAGAAGCGAAAATTCTTTATAATAACTTAAGATAAACCATTCTCATATATATACATAATGGTTTAGGAAGAAACCTTTTTATCATCTTGTTCAAATACTTCAAAACCTGTGAACATTTCATATGCGATATCAAATAAAATCCTATAGCACAATTAATGTTTTCATTTCATAAAACCCGAGCTGTAAATCCCATATCTTTCGCAACTATCCAGGCGTCTAACCGAGTCTGCATTTTGTGGTCTTTCCCCCAGGGAGCACCCACGCAACAGCAGGGTCTACACATTAGTTTCCTTACACAGTTTCGGGTCTTGCATCCAGGAGGCTGTATCCCAACTTCGAACCCCAATTGTTAGAGACCAACCCATGACCATTCATGGACTAGTTTCATCATACAATCGCCACATCATATCAATCAGCTCATATAAGAAACATTTGTGCCATATCAGTGATTTTCATTAATCAAATATAACAATAACACGAAATTGACGAAAAAATATCATACCATTCTTTTTTTAACAAATCACAAACAATGATCTTATAACATAAAAACTACAACTCGAACATTTAAGAATAGTTATTTACTTTTATAGTAAGATTCATTAACGTTCATATAGGTTTCGAGTGAGTTTTCGTGTGAATCGGGTAACCAGTTGAGATCTCTTGTTAAGATACGTATTTTAACGTATATAAAGGCCATCCGAGCCATAAATTTCATTTTTAAGGCAAAAACATCATCATATATTCAAAAACCCAATTTTTGAATATTGGGTTTCTAAGCAATTAAGTGATAAAACCATAATCTTGTAATAATAACTTAGAAAATAAGTTTTGGAGTTAGATTCCCACCTCTACGAACCTTATTCCTCGGGTTTGGGAGGTTAGATTGAGCCCAAAGCCGATAAATCGTCAAATCCCCAATTTGAGCTTTTGAGCCCTAGCCATGGAGGAAGAGAAGATAAAGAAGATGAAGATTTGGAACTCAAATCTTGAATAAGATGAAATACCCATTCAAATCCCTCAAGAATTTCACTCTTTTCTCTCTTTAGAGCTCTCTAAGTGTGTGTTGAGGTCTTGGTTCAAAAATAAGGTGAAAAATGAGTGAAACAAGCTTTAAAAGAAAGTAAATTCAGTGCCCAACGATTCTGGAAAACCGGTATGAAAAAATGGGAGACCGATCCGTGCATACCAAGCATCAAATTTCATAAATGGCGGACCGGTACGCAGATTCTCTAGACCAGTCTGCGTGTAATTTTGGCTTTGGAGCACTATTCGTATTTGGTCATAACGTTTTGCCTGAAACTCAAATTGAGGTGACCCTTGTGTCCATAGAAAGCTAATTTGAAACTCTATAACTTCCTAAGTGGAAGTATCCTCAAACTATGGATGGATAATTCCCAGAAATTCGTCAAAGACAGTGCTTTGTCATGACGTTACCGAACGAGCAGAGTTTTGCGACTCGCTTACTTCGCACATTGTTTTAACCAACGAAACGCATGAATTAGCTTCCGGTCAAATCAAAAAATTTGTAGATTAGATCAAATCCTAAACACAGGCACAAACAGGAGCTTAATCGGATAAGGAACAGAGAAGTTACGATACCTTGATGTTGGCAAAAAATAAGGAATCGCGTAAAGTGAAAGCATGCGATTAACACCTCGATATCGTTTTGGACCACCCGAATTACGTAACAATCATCTCTGCAAACTCGATATACCTAATATGACATGATAGAAGTGTTAGATCAACTAAGAAGGGTCTGAAACCAAAAGCTCATGCCCTAACGAAGATTAAGCCTTTACCAGGCTTAAGAAAAGGATTAACTTAGGAATAGAACACAGGGTATTACACATTTGCTTCGCCATTTCTTTAAATTGTGCTTGCATCCTTCCCATGCCAACTACTCCCTTTCTCGCTCTTGGCAATCCCCTTCGCGCTTCATTTTGAGCTCTCGCTCTTGCTGTTGAAGACACTCCTCCAGATTCTTTTGATTTGCCATAAGTCTAGCCAGCTCCTCCTTGACCATTTCATTTCTAGGCTCTGCCAGTTGTGATGGACCTTTACTCCTCAGCTGCTTGGCGAAGCTGCTGTCTAAGTCGGGAACCTTAGTCCTTCTTAAAGGACCAACCGCTCTCTTCATGATGCCGATCTCTACATTGATAGGGAGTCTCGGGAGCAGCGGGGCTGTGACTAAGGCCAGCAAGGAACTTTCCGATGTATCCTCGATTGAAGGCATACTCGCAATCAAAGGGGCAACTACCTCATCACTTGCCTGTGGAACCTTTAACTGCAAAAAGCAATACATGTAATGAATTTATAGAACACAAATGATTTTACAAATAAATAAGCATAACTAACTATATTAAAGAAAAAATTAATAAATAAAAAACTTATTGTGCCCTTAGGGTCGAATTTCTTGTACATGTCTATATACGTCTTCAAGTGAGGAGCCTACTCGCCTTTTTTCTTATACTCCTCAGCCCGAACTACAAAGGGCTTAGCCCTTTCACTATGGGACTTCTTGTTTGACAAGGCCCGAATCTTTTTCATTTGCTCGCTCCTTTTCTGCAAGATACATAAGATACAAAAAATTAGAATATTAGAATATATTAAATTGTATTTAAATTAAGTTAAACAATTCAAAATACCTGAAATTCGGGGTCCCTGAAGTGGTTGCATAACCACTTCTACTCAACAAACTGATGTGCGAACTCAACAGGAAAAAGCTTATCTTATTTCTCCTGCTAGTCGGCGTGATAAGACGACTTTCATTGCCTGAACCGGTTGGCGGCCTTGTCGTCTATCTAGGCGCTGAGCTCCCTACGCATGGAATAGATATCATAGCTCACCTACAAACCAAAATAGCAGAAAGAAACATTAAGAATGGAAAAAAAATTAACAAAAATAAATAAAGTTATGCCACAGAAGTGCAACTTACAGATAGGAAGTCAAAGAGCTTCGTCCACTTTGTCTCAAGAAGGTTATACCAAGAGGGATGGAGCATCGGACATCGGTCTTTTATAAAAGCCGATAGATCTGTCATGAATCGGGAGCGAACCGCAGTCGGCGACCCCCTAACCAAATCATTGTAGGGTAGTGGGATCCTACCCTTCTCCTTACTCATCACCGCTGTCTTCTTCCTGACTATGATTTTTCCCCTCTTATTACTTAAGGAGGCGCCCGGTACCTACATATTACAACAAGCATATACATTAATCAGTAAATCATATAAAATTAATATAATTGTGGTGTATAATTAAAAAATCTAATTAAGAATTTAACCTGATTCGGTGGGTAGTAACAAAGCTGCACCGAATGTTGCTTATGGGTGGTGCAGGGCCGATGGACCTCGTGTTACCAGTCGTTGAATGAGTGGAGGGGGTGGGTAGAGCCAGCGGCAGGACCAGCGACTCCTGCTGCGAGCCTGATGGTCCATCAGCGTGCTACGATGTCTGTGACGGTTGCTGCAGCCGTAGCTGCAGGGCGAGGTGGAGCTCCTCCCACACCTCTACACGGGACTTCTTCATTACAGCAGAATCTTTCGGAGGCATCCTGACATTTATTACAAAAGAAACATAAAAATACTATAATTGACTTGAAGTTTAGGGTTTCAATTAAGATTCAATCACGAGAGAAGGGAAGGAGCAGAAAGGGTGGGAGGAAAGAGAGGGGCTATAAATAGGGCTTGCGAGAAAAAAAATAAAATTATGGGTGAAGGCTTTCATTTATACCATTACGTTAGGCAACGTAATTATTTAACCTACGTCGCCTAAGAGATACTTTACGTAACGTACCTTACTTACATACGTTGCCTAAGTTAATTTGAAAATTTCAAATTATTTAAATTTTTTGTGAAAATTTGAAGGGGAAAACTCTTTTTGGAGACATACTTATAATCTCTACATCACTAAAGAGTTTTTCTAAAAAACTTTTAAATAATTTTTAAGTGAATATTAGTTTAATAAATGAATTACATAATTAAATATTTTACAACAATTACTTTAATCATTTCATTTAATTAATAGCATTTAAAACAAAAGTGAAACAAATTTATAATAATAGTGAAACCGATCTATGATTTTGCAAATAAGAAGATACGTATACAACATCAATCAGAGTCATCATTATCATCATCCTAATCCTCATCTTCATCCTCATCGCCGCTAAAGAGATCATTGTTAAACCCTTCAGCATCATCAAAGGCTTCGTCCTCGTCACAATCATCATCCTTATTTTCATATTTACAAACGATACTGCACCTAGGTCGATAAATAAGTCCAATATAGGAAGACATATCGCATCAGGCTCTTGATAGGGTTTATTTACTTTATGCAGTGGAGTGGCGTATCGTCCCTTGCAAGTGTGGCCTCACTAACATACCTCTGTGTGCCATATGGTTGACGACTTTACAACCCTCACCAACCAACGGATCATCTTTATAGAACACCTGGCTTGCCGTCATGGCAAGAATAAAAGGAAAGGCGTTGTACCAACTACTATTAATGTTCACGGAAAAAAGACCACGATTATACTTTACGCTATCGAGAACGGCAGGGTCAGTGTTATATCATTTACACTTGAACAACACAACTGGCATGCATTCCGCATAAGTTAGTTCGACAATTGATTGTAGAATCCCATAGTATGTCAGATCACTGGCCACGAATGTCACTCCACTATTTTGAGTCTTTCGAATCCGGTCTCGATGCTCAATAACAAACTTAACAACGTTAACCTCACTCTGAGAGTAAATGGTACACAACATAGGTTAAGATGAAAGAATTTGTATCTCCTGGTTGTATTTAGGATCATGTATTTGTAGCAGATGGAGCATCTGCATAATAATATATATGGAACATCAGTGAAATGTAAATATGCATGGGACAAATGAAAGTAAGTTAAGGCTAGATGTTTACCCATTTGGGGAGATGGTCAAGAAAAGACGCAACACGATCATTATCAGTGCCGTGTGGAGCTATTATCGCAAATTGTCAGCGGTGAGTCTTAATATACCATTCTACTTTTGTATAGTTTAGCATCACACACCAGTGAGCCGTCACAATTTGTCGCTTACTATGATGGGCATTCCTGACGCAACCTTTGGGCTAGAATAGGTATGAGACAACGAAAATGTTCCACTAAGGTGAATCGGTATGACGTCATCAGTCATGTTAGGATTATGCAGATAGTTATTGATGAAAGTCACACACTCGTGCATGATGTTCTGCTCGACAATACACCCCTCTGGGCAATGCTTTCAACAATACACCCCTCTGGGTAATGCTTATTTCCAACATCTTTCTTGTATTCTTCGAGCTGCCTGTAAGATTGCAGAGTTATATAGTACAAATGTATACAATTAAAGACAATTATATATAGTATCCTAAAATCTAAAATCATACATTTTAGTGAAAAACATCCAGGTATAATGCACGGGGCCGATAAGCAGGACCTGTTTGGGCAGGTGGATGCAAAGATGGACCATGATGGTAAATAATATTGGCAGAAAGATTATCTCCAGCTTGCATAGGATCATGACAATATCATTCCGCAACTAGCGGATGCCCGATTTTTTCAACTCCCGGGTGCAAATTGTCTGGAAGAATTTGCAAAACTCTACTAGCGCGTTGGCGACGTCCCTTCCCAAATATGATTTGATAACCACGGGAAGAACACGCTGAAGCATGACATGGAAATCGTGAGTCTTTAATTTGCGCGTAAAAATTTTTATCAGACGATTTGATCTTACTCTTTAGGCTTCCCCGCATAACCTCTTGGATACTTAACAATTGCAATTATATCAAATACGTCCATTTGATCCCTAAGACGAACTGTATAATCCACCTGAGGTAGTGTCACTTTTCCTGATGGCCCTGTCTTTGGCCAAAGATTGTTGCGTACGCCCATTTTCTTTAAAGTTTTGTGAGATTTTGCATCATCCTTAATCTTTCCATCGAGACCTAGAACGGTGCCTAAGATGTTGTCGTAAACATTTTTTTCGATATACATAACATCTAATGCATGTCTCACACTCGATGGCATCCAATAAGGTAGTTCCCAAAATATACTAACGTGAGTGCAACACGGTCTCTTTTTAGCTGCCTGATATTAAGTACGACACAACTTATCAAATTACAATATCATAAATTAACTTATTGCAATATCAGTAGTTGTTAGTTTAAGCCGTACCTGTTTGAAGTCAGGATGCGGATGCAAATAATTTTAAAGGTAATCATGCGTCTTAGTAGCTTCCAAAACCTGATATGCAGACTTTCTTTGTTGGGCAGGTCTGAGCTCTGGCTCCCCATTAAACCTTTATGGTTGCCTCCGATAAGGGTGATCTTCGGGCAGCCATCTACGCACGCCCTGGTACGACATTCTTCCATTATTGTGAATCGCAACAATGTCATCCAAACATCTAGGGCATGTCTTGTACCCTTTTTTCTGAATGCCTCCCAACATCCCTAGTCAGGAAAAGTCGCTGATGGTCCACATGACAGCTGCCCTCATATTGAATGCCACTTCACCGTATCAATCCCAAGTCGAAACCCCTGTCTCCCACAACATCTTAAGCTCAACGATCAACGGTCTTATAAACACATTCAGAGTTTTACTAGATTCTTGGGGCCGGATATTAGCAATACTAGAATGTTAAACTCCTTCTTCATACACAACGAAGGTGGTAACTTATAAGGTATCGCAATAATAGGCCAGCAGCTATAGGGAACCGGCATAGTGGAGTAAAGACTGAACCCGTCTGACGCTAGAACAAGAAGCACACTTCTAATGTTGGTGGCAAATTGCAGTTGCGACATGTAACATGACGAGACAAAATTCTTAATATGAAAATAATTAAACTAATAGTTTAGTAAATTGTATGTGTACGAACTGTAAATATATACGTCGCCAGTTGAAATCTTTCCATGCTTCTCCATCTGTTAGGTGTCTAAGATATTCAGTATCTTCTCTTCTTTCCTCGTGCCATGGCATTTCCTTTGCAGTCTGTTTGCAACTGTACATACGCTACAACCTCGGTGCCATAAGGAAGTACCGAACTGTCTTCCGGGCAATCCGTTTGCACCGCCTGTATCTTCTTCTTCCCATCTCAACTCATCGCCAATGAGACATTGATCTAAATCTTTACTCTTCTTGTAAAACAAGTAATAGCGATAGTAACACCTGTGGATGAACTCATAACCCATGCCGATCTTTTCTAGGGCCTTTTTTACAGCTTTTTATGAGTCGGGGTATTTGTTCCTTTCGGGCAATAAAAATTTAATTTCAGTAGCCCACTTGTTGAAGAACGTGTTTGTCATATTGCAACTCTATTTCAGTTGCAGTGCTCTAAGCATTAAAGCCAACGTCGTGACTTGACTACTCTTGTACAGTGGAGTCATTGCTTCGTCTAAGAGACGTTGATATGACATCATCTTTTTTTGGCGATAGGGTCGGCATGAACTATATTGTCAATGATAGTAGTATCGTACGATTCACGAAAAAGAAAAACATCTTGTACGAAGTCCATGGTCGGGTTACTCGAAGATGCCCAGTTCTGTTTTGCTTCCAACTACAGCTGCCATTGCGTAAATGTCTCTGGAATTTCACCGTGTAGGTTCCATACTGTATACAACTCCATTATACCCACATTGGTTAAGTGGATGTACATTTCATCCAATGTCACCCATTAGCCTATGTTGAAACACCTTTTGCAGGGACATGGATACAATCTAGTCAAACTGTTGCCATTTTCTCGTACATACTATAAGAATTACATTACCCTCACAATGAATTTCATTGAACCTCTTGAGCATTTCTTCCAATTCTTATTCATTTTCGATCACTGTCATATGAAAAAAAATTACAAACTTAGAAATTAACAATAACTAACAATAATACTAACCTAGAGATCAAATAGGGGCAACAACTAATAATAATACTACATTTTCAACACCAAATACACATTTTCTACAATAAACACAATATCTATATAAACACAAAAATTAGTAAAAAATTGGTATTAATAAGGAAAATGATGTTGATTTTCACTTTCAAAATCACCCAAACTTAACTCCAAAACACATCAACCCCGAAAATGGAGGAGCTACTGCTGTTATGAAGACGACATGTTCTTAGGCAACGTAGAAACTATAAGTATGTCGCCTAAGAGACACCTTAGGCGACGTAAGTATAAAGCTTACGCCGCCTAAAGGGTAAATCCAAGTTGACCACCACTTAAAAGTGTCGGTGGTCAACAGCTTATGGGCGACGTTGTCATTTGAATACGACACCTAAGATACTCTAGGGCAACGAAGGATATACCTACGTCGCCTAAGAATTTCTATGGTGACGTAATGTTAGTATGTCGCCTAGGTTAGTCTTTGGCGACGTAGGATATTGCTTACATCGCCCAACGGCCATGCTAGTGTGGTATGTTAGGCTTCCACTTTACTGGTGATGGAATTTTATCTCATCGCTTTATTTTCCTACAACCCCTTAAGATTAAGCCACATCATTGTTCACTTTAAAACAAACCAAAGCTACACTGTTTCAGTTTGACGGGTTTTAACTCCATCTTTTGTTGAAGACCTCCTTGGTAGATTTGAATTGTGCACTCCTTGAATGAAGAAACAAATTACAACGGAAAACCACTACATTTTTTAAGTACTTGTTGCTAGTTCTTTTTAATTAATGTATCATTTTAATATCCAAACTCAAATAAGTATTTAGTAGTAGAGTAAATCCATACTAATCGAGTTAAGTGCACGCCTTTCTAATGTAAAATAATTACTCTTGCTTAAAAATAAAATTTAACAAATTATATAGAAACTAAAGACGACGTATGGGCGTAAAATAATTATTGCCTAACCTAAAGACGTAACACAACAAACACAACCCGAGAATTTCCTAACAAACTGAAGAGGATGGACCCCAAAATAGTAAGTCTTTCTTAAGTCTTGATTGATGTTTTCCCATAGCAATAGTACACACAACATGCAATGCACATGTACCTGTACATGCACAGGCTTGGTACACGAACATATTAATTGCACATTGGGTCATGCTCCATCAAAACAAAAGTAATGCATCTACGTTGACCAAGAAAAGAGGCTAGGGCTTTACGTGTAACAATTTTCAAGTATCCCTACCTAGTTTTAAATGGGTGGGGTTTTCGTGTGAGAGAAAGTCTTTCTGAGGAACGTTATGGAAATATTATGCTTGCAGTGACACATGAATGAAATTAAAGCGACAGAAAAAAGGATTAGGTTGTGAAGCCACTGTTTATATCTGACGGCAGAAAAGAAATCAAGATTCAATCTTGTAAGAAGACACAAATTTACGTGAACAAATTTACAAAATATAATTAATTTAAGAAATTATATAATATGTACACGTTCAATTTAAAATCGCCTTAAGAAATTATATAATGTAATAGTGCTTTTGCACTAGTAAATGGTTTAACATTTTAAAGAAATTTAATAATAATAATAATAATCGGTGGAGCTGTATGAAAATCCACTTACAGAGTAAAATCATGGCGTTCCTTTCTTTTTTAGTTTTAGGTGTGGCGGAGACCAATGGACCTCAAAAACATCATTTTAGTAAACGAACATATTTCAATTTTGTATTTAAACTTTCAATACTTCTGTATCAAATTAATAGAGTTTATTGATTTTAGTATTTTGTATAAAAGAAAATTTTTGTTTATCGATGGTCAAGAATGTAATTTAATTATTTTTTCTCGTGAATTTTGATACATTAAATCTACCTCAAAAAAAAAAGGGACTATTAAAAACTGCTCCCTCCGTCCCAAATTGCTGGTCCCTTTTGGAGAACCCAACTTATTAAGGACCTAACATCATCATTACACTTTTTGGCTTAATTTGCATGGACTTTCCCTTTTTACCCTTTACTTTATTCAAAACTTTTACTTTAAAAGTGAAAGTACAAAAGGGCAAAATAGGTATGTATTTACCTTTTATGGAAAGTTGACATTTATTTTGGGACATCCAAAAAAGGAAAGAGGGACTAGCAATTTAGGACGGAGGGAGTATAAGTTTTGATCAAGTCAAAACCTGCAAGTGGATTATGTTAAATCTACATGTTAAATAAGTTAAGTGGTAGGCTCAATGATTAAGAAGTTATTTAAATATAACTGTCAGTAATTTAATTTAAATGACGTTTATATGTAATCTTAACGTGGGGCGAATAATAAGTATTTAATAATAAGGTGCTCAAAATATAAATTTAAGATAAGGACGAGAATGCACTTATAATTATTTAGTGGTGCAAATTATAATTTATGAAATAAATTAATTCATAATGGAATTAGGATTCCAGCTTTCTTTAGGAAGCCCAAACTCTTATTTCTTCTCAGGGTCCCTATTGTAACCTTATATATACGATGGCCTTCACTATTCTCATTAAGACAAGAATTCTCACGAATTAGAGCTTATGCCATTGAGAGAGGAGGAAATCTTGGATATCGTAGCCCACACTTAATGCAAGATTTGATGGTGGGAGGAATACGATAGAAGATATTTCGGTACTTCAATCGTAAATCAATTGTAATTTTTGATCGCGCCATTGGATCAGATTGATTTTTGGATATGTCGTTCGGAACACAAAGTTAATATAATTGCGTGAAAAATCAAGACGATCAGAAGTCCTTTAGATGGAGAAAAGGTTAGATTTCTACAGTCTAGCAGGATTTGAAAAAATATGATTATATCGCAATTTGATGCTATCAAATCCTCGTCTCCTCATATGGATCCTCTGCATGATCCACGAAGATGAAATACATTTTTTCTTATAGGGGTTTTCATAATTATTTTGTTCACAATATCAAACAATCCTTGAATTACGTCTCCATTAGCAAGGGCCTGCAACAGGGACCTTCGGTCCCTTCCCTAAAATCCCTAAAAAATATCCAAAAAATCTTATTACGAATCCTAAATATATATATATATATATATGCAAAGATGTAATTATAGATCCTTATGAGGTTCATAAATTAGGGTGTCTACAACGACTAATAAGATTTGCTTCCTACAACTCGATCCATTTTGTTTAAGTAACAACATTTACTATAGATGAATGACATATCGTTCATGAAAATCTTTCGCACAAGCAAAA
Source organism: Lonicera japonica (assembly GCA_021464415.1). NCBI lineage: Eukaryota > Viridiplantae > Streptophyta > Magnoliopsida > Dipsacales > Caprifoliaceae > Lonicera > Lonicera japonica. Next base: position 113,240 of record JAKCWG010000910.1, read on the forward strand.
TGAGTTGTACCCAATTGTCTTATTGATTATTACGTAAAAATGAAACACCTACTTCAGAAACAATGCATTTAATGTTAGATTTGTATGGTTCCATGAAAACTTATCAAAAGAAGGTTAGTTCAAGTGAAGCAAAGGAAATCGTCCACAATATATATCACAAACATTATCATTCAAACATGAAATAGAAGGGAAAGTACGGTAATGTATATACAAGCAACTAGACGAGCAAAGTTCCCTTCTATTTCATTCAAAAATGAAATAAAAGGGAACTTCGCTATACAATTCTTATAGCTAGCACAGTTTTTATGTACTGTGACTTGATTTTTTTCCATGTACGACATATTTGAATTTTCCTTCTTGTTTTTAGCACCTCTAGTCGTCTGGCTTATACTTTGATTTCATTATCATGAACACAAAACTATGAATGGTTCACTTCGAATAGAGTTTTTCCTCTTTCTTGGAATCCAAAACGGTAATTTTAGACGGAGATCAAGTTTGTGCTACATCAATATGTAACCTTGACATGAAGTATGAGTGGTTCCAGTGTGAATTTACCAATTTAGGAATCCAGGAATGAACTAAAACTCGAATCAAATGAGCAGCGAATTTTCAAAGTATATATCTGTGAACACCTTGTTTTGCGACTCCCGCAAGAATCCCGAACTCCAAAAAAACAAGCACGCCTGCATGCACGAGCATTTCTAGATGCACACATACTATGTATGTGTGATACAGGTCAAAGAAGGAAGCCGAAAAGATGCCCGGATGAGAAGTTACAAAATTATCGAAAACTGCCGGAACCGAAAACCGTCAAAACTCTTGAAAACTTATGAAAGTAGAGTTACGCATTTCGGATCATCCTCAAACATTGAGAGTTGTTATAGGTTACCATAAGGAGTAGCATACTCAAAAATCAGCTCGATCCGACGGTCGGATCTCCAAAAATTTAGAAAATCATGAGTTTGTTTCAGGTGATCAAATGGAGGTCTTCTCGAAGTTAAAATGGTCTGAAGTTTGGTCATTAGATAGGTATTGTTATGGGGAAGAACAAATTCAAATTTCAGCTTTGTCGGATATGGGATCATCAAGAATCAATTCATCTATCGTGCAATTCTAGTCGAAATGTCCTTTGTAGCAAATTAAATTAAATAGAGGACTTCCCGAATTATAATCGACCTCAAATTTGGATACAAACTATAAAATATTTTTAGGGAAAACATACCCAAAATTCAGGAAAATCAAACGGCTATAAGTTCAATTGTCGAGGTTGTTGTACGCAAGTACGTTTCTTACCCGAGAACAAACTCTTTGTACAAAGCCAAGGAGACCGAGTCCGTCCCGAACTCCGATCGTCTCCAAGTTTTTTACAGAGTCTAGAAGACTTATATTGTCAATATATACCCAAACAAGTGACCTTGTCTACAACAACTACCTTTCCTACAAGGAAACAAACTCTTCGTACCAATCAGAGAAAAAGGGAACCTTCCCGAAATTTGATCGACCTGAAATTTTTACACGATATATAAGACTTTTATTCCCAACACATATCCAAAAATTAGCATGATCCAACGGTGGGAAGGCTTCGCGATAAGCTCCAAGAGTCCTGATTGCAATCTATTTTCTTGCTCTCTAAGCATTTTTTCAACTATAAATAGACCTCCCCTCCATTCATATTTATCATCAACAATCAAGGGTATTTCGTAGCACACACCAATATATCCTTATTCTCTCCCTCCAAGGAGGCTCAGGTATAATTTTCTCCCTCTTTTTTTTATTTATTCGTCAGTCTTATAATTTATATTCTTGTCTGCATAATTTCTATCACTTGATAGCTTTTCAAAACCAGTCTGCATAATTTATATCACTTGATAGCTTTTCAAAACCCTTTTTCAAATTGCTTTCAAAACCAAAGGCGTATAACAAACCCTAATCCAATTCCAAAATAGTATTACTACTTTCTTATTTTTCCAAAAGTCTGGATTAGCGGTATTGTTATACAAAGGAATCGATAATCGCTAAATATCCAATCTAACCCATAGATTGCGGTGTATATGTGATAAATACTCGATTATGAGACCACTAGTGCCATCTATACCGGTTTATCAATAGACTATGGTACATGATCGGTCAACTCGCCTCATATAATATCGAATATAAGATTCCACATCGAATTAGTTTTCGAAAAGCCCAAATCTTTACAAAATCACTTGTTTCGTTGCATCTACTGTTATCAAACTCTATTTTTCAAATCAGACACACACACACACTTATTTTCAAAATCATGGGCGAACTAGGAAACATATCGTTTTCATCCCATCCCCAAAATCCCGATTTCTAAGACAAGCATGGAAAGCTGTAAAGTAATAGCAATAGCATGCAAGAACTGAATTATAACACACGCATATCCTACTCAAGAGACCGAAGGGGCGAATTGGGTGCCTAACACCTTCCCGATTCGTAACTTAATCTTCGAACCTTCAAATCAACTGGTTTTGCATATATTGTGTATAAGAGGATATTTAGTCCATAAATACGTCTCTTTTACACAAACCTTTTTTGTTTGTTTAGTAAAACAAACTGGTGACTCTTACTCTTTTCAAAATCGATTTTCAAAGCAACAACGGAATCGGCCCCCACGAGGACCTCGGGCGTCGAGAACACGGTTTCTCAGAATATCCTTGAGATAGAAATTAAGCTTTACTGATCAAGTCGCTGCTAATTAACAAGAATCATGTACTCTAGCACTAGTAACTGATCTTCCAATTTCAACCATTCTCTAGTCATATTGGGTTCACTGAGTAATAGTTTATAATGGGTAAGAAGGGAAAAGAGAATAGATTGATAAACAAAAACCGAAGTTCTCTTTCTAATAGATTTCAGATAGAACTAATATGCACAAACAAAATATTAGCAGAAAAATGCTGAGTGACTTTTAAACATCCTCTTTCACTGCCAAACCAAAACAAATATCAACTTTGTATATGTTGCAATTCAGAATGTGTTAATTTCCAAAAATTTCCAGCTTTTTCATAATTATTTAATTTACAACTGACCCTACTGCTCAAATTCTACAGATTGAATTTTTTGGATAAGATCAAAAATACATGGGACCAAAAATGTGAAGGGGTTAGAATTCTTTGAACCAATTTCAAGCTATTTTGGAATATTGTCTCTAACTGGCCCATAAGAATTAATTTCCCAACTACTCCAGTCTTTATGAGCCTTTGCTTTGTCTGGCTGTTATCTTTTTCGTCCACAAATTCGATGGAGCACTGTGAGTTCATTTATTGTGTCCACCGGTCCAATTATTAAAGCAAGTCAATCGGTTGACTTGAACCCACTTAACACGCTAATTTGGTGTCTCGTGTTCATTTGGGAAAATCTTATTAAATAACCTACCCCCGAGGTAAACTAAGAAGAGGTTTCACTGAACACCACTTGCACATAGCAGCACTTGCACACAAAATCCTCTTCTAATCCAGCTTGCTGACCTGCTGCTGAATGTAACTATTGCCTCTGCAATCAGTTCACCACCGATTATGCTAATTTGTCTTTGTGGAGCACTATTGTGAAAGAGATATGTCCTAGGACTATTCATAGATTATGATTAGTACTTGGATATCTTATGCTTATTGTCATTAATAAAGTTTATTTGATTTTACTTTATATTCTCTAATAAATAATATATATTAATACTAGTTCATCAAGTACGTGACTTGATTGTGGGATGCTAGTAATGTTATAATAATATTATTTAGATGTCCCTAATCATGTGTCAATAATCTAGGATCACATTGATACAATGATTAGAGTATGGGTCAGCTGATGACTATGTTCCACAAGTCATGGATATGGAGATATCAAGCTGAACACACTGATACTTGTTAGGGAACAAAGTATTGGACCGACCCGCTTTGGGGACACTGCGAGGAGTGTTATATAATGTCATCAGTGATGTTCCCCATTAGTGATATCGTATTATCCTCAGACCTGAGATCGTCATGGTTACCAACATAGGGATTAGCATGTTAGACATCATCAAACATTGCTCTTGACAGAGTAATTATAAAGGTGATGATCAAGCATACTATAAACTATGTAGAGGTATGTGATTGATCAAGATGGGATTTGTCACTCTCATATAACGAGAGAGATATCTTTGGGCCCCTTGATAAGTATAATTAATATTTGCATGGCCATGCACAAATGAGGTGTCATTTGTATAAGATTAATTATACTTAGAGATCAAGAAATAAAGATTGAACTATACAAGAATGACACTTGCCTAGTCTTGTGTTCAATCTAGATATCGGTTGACAAAAGGAGTTAATATGTGGTATATCAATTTAAGGTTGTCTCGTTTTGACCTTTATACCCTTTTGGGTAATAGTAATGTTTTACTAGAAACCGCTTACTATTTGTATAATAAAACGGGCTTTTAATTATACTGCCAAAAGAGTATAAACCTACAGGGTCGCACACCAAAACGAGTTGGATCAAAAACGAATTGAAAACAGGCCAAGTTGGACTTGGGCCTAATTTGTTTGTTGCCTAGGGTTCTCACTAGGATTCCCCTTTAAAAGGGAACCTTTGTTCTTCTTGACCACTTATGGAAGCTTATAGAAGCTTATGGAATTTTCCAGAACCTTATGGAACGTTATGGAAGCTTATGGAAGCTTATGGAATTTTCCAGAACCTTATGGAACGTTATGGAGGCTTATGGAATTTTCCAGAACCTTATGGAACGTTATGGAAGCTTATGGAATTTTCCAGAACCTTATGGAAGCTTATGGAAGCTTATGGAATTTTCCAGAACCTTATGGAACGTTATGGAAGCTTATGGAAGCTTATGGAATTTTCCAGAACCTCATGGAACGTTATGGAGGCTTACGGAATTTTCCAGAACCTTATGGAACGTTATGGAAGCTTATGGAAGCTTATGGAATTTTCCAGAACCTTATGGAACGTTATGGAGGCTTACGGAATTTTCCAGAGCCTTATGGAATTATGGAGAAGAGTCTCCAACCTTCTAGAGTATTCTAAAAGGACCTAGATGCAGAACTTTCTAGAATATCCTAGTTGTAAATAATCTTGGTAGATTATTCTAGAGTATTCTAGTTAGAGATATTTGTATAGAAAGTTCTGGAATGTAAATCTAGACCATTGGATTGATTTGATCATGACCGTACATTAAGGAAAGCCTCCCCTATAAATAGGTGGAGGGTTCATTTGAAGAACCTAACAAAACAAAAGAACCCAAGAACCCAAAAGAACCGAAAAACGGTGCTAGTACACCAAGCAAGGATCTGATCTCGTCCGTGTGTGCATACCGTAGAGGCGTTGTATTTTCTACGCTAGAACGACAACAACAGAAGGATCTGATCCATCGTGTTCGTTTCACAAACTCGAAATCTCCACAAGGTATGTCTTCTGTCGATTTTATTGAACTGTATAGATCCTAGGGTTTAATGATTAGTGCAGAAATTTTTGTATATGATGCATGTTTGCTGCCCTAATTCCCTACATATTGACTTAAAATCTCAACATAATTGGCTCACCTATCTTTTTCAAATATCTATTTTAAGTTCAGGGGATTCACCTAATTCTTTGTTCACACACACTCAAAAATTATCGATGAAAAATTGCATTTTTTTTTCTTTCAATATTTCCATGTCTGTTATTAGAATAGTAAGAGACAACGGTTCGAAAACATACTTCAGTTTGGCTTATTTCAATCGGAGGCTGCGGTTTATTTCCAGCAATAACCTTGAGTGTTCAAATTGTAAATTCTTGAGGCAAAAAGTTACTCTACTGATCAAATTACTGGCCAAATTGATTATAATCATATATACTTTAGCACTAGTAACTGTTTGATCTTCCCATTTCAACCATTAAGTCATATTAAGTTCACTGAGTAATGGCTTCAAATGGCTAAGAAGAGAAAAGAACTCAGATTGATAGACAAAAAACAGAAGTTTTAAACAAAATAAAGTATCAACTTTGTATACTGAGCAATATATTTATGCTCCGTTTGAGAAGAAGATTGAAAATGGTAGGGAAAAAAATTGATTTGTGTGAGAAGCTGGAAAATAAGCTAAGTGATGTGGGGAGACGCTCTCCATTTTCTATGCATAGATGTACTCCATCCTCCTTTATATTTCGTTGAAAAAATTTCTTTCTTATCACCCAAAGAAATTTTTTCTATGGAAAAAGTCAAAAAGTAATGGAACATCTCACCACATCTCCTAACTCCTCACATAAATCAATTTTTTTTTCTCTTTTCCATTTTCCATCTTGTTATCAAACAGGAACCTTAGAATGGTTAATTTTCATTATTTTCCAACTTTTCATAATTATCTGCAGCTAGCCCACTGCCTCTAGAGATTGAATTTTCCCAATAAGACCAAAAATGTCAGGGTTAGAAATCTTTCAATCAATTTTGTGCCTTTACTTTGGCTGTTATCTTTTTCTTCCACAAATTCGATGGGGGCACTATGAGTCTTTCTTTTCTATACTTTCGTTGTGTCCAGTGTCCACTGGGCCATTTGCTCAAGCAGATCAATCGGTTGACTTGAACCCATTCAACAAGCTAAGTTGGTGTGTCAAGTATGTTTGGGAAAATCTTGTTAAATATCCTCCCCCGAGATAAATTAAGCAGAGGTTTTTCTGGACTGTTCAGCCTGAACACCACTTGCTCGTAGCAGCACGTACCAATCCTATTCTAATCCTGTTTGCTGCACCAAACGAGATGAAATCCCAGTTTTTTGAATTCCCGGAGATCCAGTCGTTGGATTGAGCTGATTTTTTATTATGTTACTCTTTATATGATTTCCTAACTCTCCACAAAAGTTTATGATTTTAGAAAGTCTGGAAGTGTCAATACGTAAAAATAGGCAAAATATTTGTCTGATGTTTATCCGCAGACTAATCGGGTCGATCTGAATTTTTAGTATGTTATTGCCCATAATATAACCTGTCTACTATCCAAACTTGAGCTCTTTTGTACTTCGGGAATGTCCCCTTTTGATTACCCAAAGTGAACTCCCAGTTTTCTGAATTTCTGGAGATCTGGCCGTTGGATCGGGTTGACTTTCGAGTATGCTGCTCCTTATGGCAGTGTCTAATCACCCTCAATTGGTGATGGTTAAGTTTACTTGCCAATCGATTAGTCCTAATAAGCCATAGTCGTGTAAGGGTTGGACATAACTTTCGACGTTGTGAAGTGGGTGATGCGAGTAGTTTTTAACATGTTACCGAGATAGATTGGTGTAATTGGCTGGTCAGTTTTTTTTTTTATTGAATTTAATTTTTATTATTGAACTACCGAGATTGTTATTATGAATATTCTATTATTGATAAAATATTATGTTAAGATGCTTTTGTTCTCGTGTGTTATGTACTGCCTCCTTTCATTTTGTTATGCAGCGGGTAACTCGAGACGGGGTCGGTTGTGGATTAGCGAGTCAGGTACGATTTATAATATTATTTTTTAAGATGGTGGAGAGCGCTGTATTTTAATTTGTATAGTGAAAAGATTGTAGATTGTATTTTCACAAATTACTTTGTATATAAAATTGAGTTTTATTTTATTTTTAACATGTTTTCGAATCCAGCCCGTCAAGTTGTCGCATTTTTGGTATGAAATGTTAAGTTCCGTTCCCCCTTGGCCTTTGGGTAGGACATGTAATTTTAAATTTTGAGAACGAAATTTTTAAAAGGTAATTAGATTTTGACATCCCATATTTTTATATTAATAAAAATATATAATTATAATATTATATATAAACATATATAGAACTAGGCTATAAAGAATGATTCCCTCACTTTAACAAAAAGAAGGGATGACCATTTAGAGGGGTAAATCGATGAATTTTTTTATGAAAATTTTTAGAAATGATCTATATAATGAGTAGATTACCTCCACAAAAATTCATAAAAAAATTCAACCTATAAGTGGGTTTTTTGAAAAATTGATATATATGTACATTTTCGACCGTTAACATTTTTGATGATCATCTCATCCACTTATAGGTTGAATTTTTTTTTTTGAAATTTGGTGGAAGTGATCTACTCATAATATAGATCATCTCTACAAATTTTCATAAAAAAATTTATCGATTTACCCCTCTAAATAATTATTCATTCTTTTTATTAAAGTTGTAAAATCCCTCTTTATAACTTGGCTTAACATATATATATATATATATATATATGCAGCGCGTTTCCCCTGCGGACCAGAACTTACGGATTCAACAAAGTCAAACGGTCAAACATAGCTTGCCTTTTGTAACCAAACGCACAGCTTGATTAAAAACATATACAAAGGATTTTCTCTCTCCTCTCTCACTCCCCTGCTCCTCTCATCTCTCACTCCTCCGTCCATCTCTTTCACTCCACCGTCCACCATTTTCGAACACTCCACTGTCCACCACCCTTTCTCCCCCAATGAGGCTTGTTTGATTTCTGTTGTTTTTCAAGCCATTTAGTTCAAATTCCCTCTGTTTTTCAAACCTTAGATTAATATTCTTCAATTAAAGCCAACAGTACAAATAAAGAAGAGAAATTCTACATTTCAAGGGTTCAATTAATTTAAAAATTGAAACCGTCAGAAACTATATAAAATTTCGAACCAGCCAAGTAGATAATAATGGGATAAACCAAAAATACACAATATATAGATATGAAATTAAAGCCAACCCAACAATCGAAACTACACATTTTATCAACAATAATATTTCAATGGGTTGAAATTGAAGCCAACAACAATGGAAACCAACAATTAAATCGATTCAAGCCCTAAACGGAAATTAAACGTGCTTTGTCGGGGGAGAGAGGGAGTTGCGTCGGATAGCGTGCTGGTGGACGGTGGGGGTGAGAGAGAGTGGTGGACGGTGGAGTGAGAGAAATGGACGGAGGAGTGAGAGAAGAGAGGTGCAGGGGAGTGAGAGAGGAGAGAGAAAATCCTTTGTCTATGTTTTTAATCAAGCCGTGAGTTTGGATACAAAGGCAAGCTACGTTTGACCGTTTGACTTTGCCGAATCCGTAAGTTCTGGTCCGCAGGGGAAACGTGCTGTATATATATGCGTGTGTATACTAATATATACATATAATTTACATATATGTGGAGGGTGGTACACGTGGAAGCTAGTGGTGTACATTTAGTTTTAAATTTGTAAACTATTTTTAGGAGGAAACGCGGAAGTCATTGACTTGGTGGGGCCCATTACTTTTTGGAATTTTTTGATCTTTCTATTTTTTATATGGGTGCGTTTTGATTGCAAGTATATAATTTACATAAAAAGAAAATAAGTTATAGATAATTAATTGAGTTGCATAAAAAATGTCAATTAAATATGTTTGATTGTCTTAATTTTTTACCCGAAAAATATTAGTTGTATTATGACATTTTTAATATAGAAAAAATTGTGGGTATTTTTTTTTACATAATTCTATAGTCACGATGGATCTTATTTAATTGATCTTGATTAGTAGATTTAAAATATTAATTTTTTATTGAATTTTGAATTTTTTTTATTTTAAGTTATAACATTTTAAATGTAGAAAATGGGTAAAATTTTGTCTCGAAAAATGTACAATTGCTTGAAAAATAAATACAAGCCCTCCCCTCCCCAACCAAGACAAAAAAAAATGTTTTCCTTGTTTTGTGAGCATGTGAGCAAAAGGGGAAAAATATTTTCCCTAGAAAAAAAAGTCATTCAAATACCTTAAATTGTCAAATCAAGTGAAAAATGAGTATTTTTCATGGGAAAAAAAAGTCAATCAAACACACCCTAAGGTCTCATTTGGTTCACGGAAGAAAAATCAATTCCCTTATCTTTCCCATGGAGGTGGGAAACTAAATTTCATGTCAAATTTCCTTTTTTGTGTTTGGTAAAGTATGGAAAGTATTTAGGTAAAGGTATTATTGTCTAAAATTTTTGCAATAAATACATGGAAATCAAATGAAAAAATCAATCCCATGTATTTTGAGAGGAATTGTTTTACCCCTACTTTCTCCTCTCTCGGGAATGTGTTTCCGGAATTTGTGCTTATCAAACAAATGAAAGGAACGACTTTCCTTTCGTGAGTACTAAAATCCATGAGCCAAACAAGGCATAATAGAAATTAAGAGGATGAGTTGGGCATGAGAGACTAAAATTTTTATGTAGTGGTATTAAATGGTATTTTATGGTGCTATTTTTAAAATAAAGGGCTGTACTTAACATGTATCTAAATCTTTAGAATATTCATTTGTTATCCTATTTGTTGTATTCTTCTTAAATTAATTGTTTTTTTTCCTTCAAATTAAAGAGGATCAATAATATTTTCACACTTACCACTTCTTAAAACTCGAACCCATCCTCTGAGGATAGGTGGTGATGAGCCTGAGGATAGCACGAGAGCTAGATCATGGAGTGAAGACTATGCAGATCCCATCCGGGTTCCAAGCGGTCCAATCACCCGAGCTAGAGCAAAGAAGATGAAGGAAGCACTCGTGAGCATGGTCCACGAGTTGATGAATAAATCTGACGCTTGGAGAAGCATTCAAGGAGATGAAGAGCACGAATGGAAAATAATGCTTAGCCAAGAAGACGTAGAATAATTAGGGCGTTTTTATTATTGTTTTTATTAATTTGCAGCCCAAGGATTATGTATTATTAGTATTTAGAGTGATGGGCTTGCTAAGAGTGTTTTTGGGCTTATTTAGAGTGTTCCATTATTTTTGTTGCCTTAGAATTGGGCTTGTTTTTGTATTTTCGTTTTTAGGGTTTCCCTAGGGTTTGATTAGGGTTTGCTTATTTCTCCACCTATTTAAAGGAGGCTACTCTTATGTTTGGAGGCAGCTTGTTTAATAATACGAAATTGAGAGTGGTTTTCACCTCTTGTGTTCCAAGAACACTTCGAGCAGCCGGAATTTAATTCTTGTTGTTCTTCGACTTATCAATCAATTAATCCATCAATTGGTTGTTTGTCTTCGACTATACCAAGGTTCATTCTCATTTTAGGGATTGGGTCGAGGTTCCACCTCCATCATCTTCGCGTGATTCCAAGGTTCTTACGTATTCAACGTTAAGGGTCGCGGATTCGTCATATCGGATAGAAATACGGTCGTGAATGACATCATTGGTATCAGAGCGATTCTTTCTATCCAGGTTTTATTTAATCTGTTCTTGTTATTACGAATATGTTCTTGCTGTTTTAGATCTTACTCTTTCAAATCTGTTCTTGCTATTTTCGGATCTGCTCTTGTTCTTAAAAATCTGTTCCTACCTTTGATAATCTGTTCTTGCTATTTTCGGATATGTTCTTGTTCTTAAAAATCTGTTCCTACCTTTGATAATCTGTTCTTGCTATTTTCGGATCTGTTCTTGTTCTTAAAAAAATCTATTCCTACCTTGATAATCTGTTCTTGTTATTTACGGATCTGTTTTGTTCTTAAAAAAAAAATAAAAAAAATAAAAAAATTAAAAAAAAATCTGTTCTTACCTTTGATAATCTGTTCTTGGTATCTACGGATTTGCTTGTCTTGTTTCAACGGAGTTATTCAAAGTCGAAATCTTCAGTTTCATTGCTAAACAATATTCGCAAATCTGTCCATTCATAATCTGTCCAGATTAAGGTAGAGCTCGATTTGTTGTTTGCAAAAATCTGTAGTTGCGATTCTCTTGATTCCTAGTTAACTTGATATTGCGGTGGCTTTTGATAGTCGTGGCGGCTATATTGCAAACATCATAAAGCCCACTTGTAATTCTTGGTCAAAAACCCTAGTTGTGGCGGCTAGTATTTCAAACACCATAAAACCCTAGACTTGACTTTGTTTCTAGGTTTTGAAAGTTGTGGCGGCTAGTATTGATATAAAACCCTAGACTTGACTTTTATTTCTAGGTTTTGATAGTTGTGGCGGCTGGTTCATAAAACCCTAGACCTGTTATTCTAGGGCAAAAAAAAAAAAAAAAATATTTGTTCTTATCTTTGATAATTTGTTCTTGGTATCTACGGATTTGCTTGTCTTGTTTCAACGGAGTTATTCAAAGTCGAAATCTTCAGTTTCATTGCTAAACAATATTCGCAAATCTGTCCATTCATAATCTGTCCAGATTAAGGTAGAGCTCGATTTGTTGTTTGCGAAAATCTGTAGTTGCGATTCTCTTGATTCCTAGTTAACTTGATATTGCGGTGGCTTTTGATAGTCGTGGCGGCTATATTGCAAACATCATAAAGCCCACTTGTAAATCTTGGTCAAAAACCCTAGTTGTGGCGGCTAGTATTTCAAACACCATAAAACCCTAGACTTGACTTTGTTTCTAGGTTTTGAAAGTTGTGGCGGCTAGTATTGATATAAAACCCTAGACTTGACTTTTATTTCTAGGTTTTGATAGTTGTGGCGGCTGGTTCATAAAACCCTAGACCTGTTATTCTAGGACAAAAAAAAAAAAAAAAAAAAATCTTTCTTACCTTTGATAATCTGTTCTTGGTATCTACGGATTTGCTTGTCTTGTTTCAACGGAGTTATTCAAAGTCGAAATCTTCAGTTTATTGCTAAACAATATTCGCAAATCTGTCCATTCATAATCTGTCCAGATTAAGGTAGAGCTCGATTTGTTGTTTGCGAAAATCTGTAGTTGCGATTCTCTTGATTCCTAGTTAACTTGATATTGCGGTGGCTTTTGATAGTCGTGGCGGCTATATTGCAAACATCATAAAGCCCACTTGTAATTCTTGGTCAAAAACCCTAGTTGTGGCGGCTAGTATTTCAAACACCATAAAACCCTAGACTTGACTTTGTTTCTAGGTTTTGAAAGTTGTGGCGGCTAGTATTGATATAAAACCCTAGACTTGACTTTTATTTCTAGGTTTTGATAGTTGTGGCGGCTGGTTCACAAAACCCTAGACCTGTTATTCTAGGACAAAAAAAAAAAAAAAAAAAATCTGTTCTTACCTTTGATAATCTGTTCTTGGTATCTACGGATTTGCTTGTCTTGTTTCAACGGTGTTATTCAAAGTCGAAATCTTCAGTTTTATTGCTAAACAATATTCGCAAATCTGTCCATTCATAATCTGTCCAGATTAAGGTAGAGCTCGATTTGTTGTTTGCGAAAATCTGTAGTTGCGATTCTCTTGATTCCTAGTTAACTTGATATTGCGGTGGCTTTTGATAGTCGTGGCAGCTATATTGCAAACATCATAAAGCCCACTTGTAATTCTTGGTCAAAAACCCTAGTTGTGGCGGCTAGTATTTCAAACACCATAAAACCCTAGACTTGACTTTGTTTCTAGGTTTTGAAAGTTGTGGCGGCTAGTATTGATATAAAACCCTAGACTTGACTTTTATTTCTAGGTTTTGATAGTTGTGGCGGCTGGTCCATAAAACCCTAGACCTGTTATTCTAGGGCAAAAAAAAAAAAAAAAAAATATGTTCTTACCTTTGATAATTTGTTCTTGGTATCTACGGATTTGCTTGTCTTGTTTCAACGGAGTTATTCAAAGTCGAAATCTTCAGTTTCATTGCTAAACAATATTCGCAAATCTGTCCATTCATAATCTGTCCAGATTAAGGTAGAGCTCGATTTGTTGTTTGCGAAAATCTGTAGTTGCGATTCTCTTGATTCCTAGTTAACTTGATATTGCGGTGGCTTTTGATAGTCGTGGCGGCTATATTGCAAACATCATAAAGCCCACTTGTAATTCTTGGTCAAAAACCCTAGTTGTGGCGGCTAGTATTTCAAACACCATAAAACCCTAGACTTGACTTTGTTTCTAGGTTTTGAAAGTTGTGGCGGCTAGTATTGATATAAAACCCTAGACTTGACTTTTATTTCTAGGTTTTGATAGTTGTGGCGGCTGGTTCATAAAACCCTAGACCTGTTATTCTAGGGGGAAAAAAAAAAAATCTGTTCTTACCTTTGATAATCTGTTCTTGGTATCTACGGATTTGCTTGTCTTGTTTCAACGGAGTTATTCAAAGTCGAAATCTTCAGTTTCATTGCTAAACAATATTCGCAAATCTGTCCATTCATAATCTGTCCAGATTAAGGTAGAGCTCGATTTGTTGTTTGCGAAAATCTGTAGTTGCGATTCTCTTGATTCCTAGTTAACTTGATATTGCGGTGGTTTTTGATAGTCGTGGCGGCTATATTGCAAACATCATAAAGCCCACTTGTAATTCTTGGTCAAAAACCCTAGTTGTGGCGGCTAGTATTTCAAACACCATAAAACCCTAGACTTGACTTTGTTTCTAGGTTTGAAAGTTGTGGCGGCTAGTATTGATATAAGACCCTAGACTTGACTTTTATTTCTAGGTTTTGATAGTTGTGGCGGCTGGTTCATAAAACCCTAGACCTGTTATTCTAGGGCAAAAAAAAAAAAAAAAAAAAAAAAAAAAAAAAAAACTGTTCTTACCTTTGATAATCTGTTCTTGGTATCTACGGATTTGCTTGTCTTGTTTCAACGGAGTTATTCAAAGTCGAAATCTTCAGTTTCATTGCTAAACAATATTCGCAAATCTGTCCATTCATAATATGTCCAGATTAAGGTAGAGCTCGATTTGTTATTTGCGAAAATCTGTAGTTGCGATTCTCTTGATTCCTAGTTAACTTGATATTGCGGTGGCTTTTGATAGTCGTGGCTGCTATATTGCAAACATCATAAAGCCCACTTGTAATTCTTGGTCAAAAACCCTAGTTGTGGCGGCTAGTATTTCAAACACCATAAAACCCTATACTTGACTTTGTTTCTAGGTTTTGAAAGTTGTGGCGGCTAGTATTGATATAAAACCCTAGACTTGACTTTTATTTCTAGGTTTTGATAGTTGTGGTGGCTGGTTCATAAAACCCTAGACCTGTTATTCTAGGGCGAAAAAAAAAAAAAAAAAAAAAAAAAAAAAAAAAAAAAAAACTGTTCTTACCTTTGGTAATCTGTTCTTGGTATCTACGGATTTGCTTGTCTTTTTTCAACGGAGTTATTCAAAGTCGAAATCTTCAGTTTCATTGCTAAACAATATTCGCAAATCTGTCCATTCATAATCTGTCCAGATTAAGGTAGAGCTCGATTTGTTGTTTGCGAAAATCTGTAGTTGCGATTCTCTTGATTCCTAGTTAACTTGATATTGCGGTGGCTTTTGATAGTCGTGGCGGCTATATTGCAAACATCATAAAGCCCACTTGTAATTCTTGGTCAAAAACCCTCGTTGTGGCGGCTAGTATTTCAAACACCATAAAACCCTAGACTTGACTTTGTTTCTAGGTTTTGAAAGTTGTGGCGGCTAGTATTGATATAAAACCCTAGACTTGACTTTTATTTCTAGGTTTTGATAGTTGTGGCGGCTGGTTCATAAAACCCTAGACCTGTTATTCTAGGACAAAAAAAAAATAAAAAAAAATATGTTCTTACCTTTGATAATTTGTTCTTGGTATCTACGGATTTGCTTGTCTTGTTTCAACGGAGTTATTCAAAGTCGAAATCTTCAGTTTCATTGCTAAACAATATTCGCAAATCTGTCCATTCATAATCTGTCCAGATTAAGGTAGAGCTCGATTTGTTGTTTGCTAAAATCTGTAGTTGCGATTCTCTTGATTCCTAGTTAACTTGATATTGCGGTGGTTTTTGATAGTCGTGGCGGCTATATTGCAAACATCATAAAGCCCACTTGTAATTCTTGGTCAAAAACCCTAGTTGTGGCGGCTAGTATTTCAAACACCATAAAACCCTAGACTTGACTTTGTTTCTAGGTTTTGAAAGTTGTGGCGGCTAGTATTGATATAAAACCCTAGACTTGACTTTTATTTCTAGGTTTTGATAGTTGTGGCGGCAGGTTCATAAAACCCTAGACCTGTTATTCTAGGGCAAAAAAAAAAAAAAAAAAAAAGAAAAAAAAAAAAAAACTGTTCTTACCTTTGATAATCTGTTCTTGGTATCTACGGATTTGCTTGTCTTGTTTCAACGGAGTTATTCAAAGTCGAAATCTTCAGTTTCATTGCTAAACAATATTCGCAAATCTGTCCATTCATAATATGTCCAGATTAAGGTAGAGCTCGATTTGTTATTTGCGAAAATCTGTAGTTGCGATTCTCTTGATTCCTAGTTAACTTGATATTGCGGTGGCTTTTGATAGTCGTGGCTGCTATATTGCAAACATCATAAAGCCCACTTGTAATTCTTGGTCAAAAACCCTAGTTGTGGCGGCTAGTATTTCAAACACCATAAAACCCTATACTTGACTTTGTTTCTAGGTTTTGAAAGTTGTGGCGGCTAGTATTGATATAAAACCCTAGACTTGACTTTTATTTCTAGGTTTTGATAGTTGTGGTGGCTGGTTCATAAAACCCTAGACCTGTTATTCTAGGGCGAAAAAAAAAAAAAAAAAAAAAAAAAAAAAAAACTGTTCTTACCTTTGGTAATCTGTTCTTGGTATCTACGGATTTGCTTGTCTTGTTTCAACGGAGTTATTCAAAGTCGAAATCTTCAGTTTCATTGCTAAACAATATTCGCAAATCTGTCCATTCATAATCTGTCAAGATTAAGGTAGAGCTCGATTTGTTGTTTGCGAAAATCTGTAGTTGCGATTCTCTTGATTCCTAGTTAACTTGATATTGCGGTGGCTTTTGATAGTCGTGGCGGCTATATTGCAAACATCATAAAGCCCACTTGTAATTCTTGGTCAAAAACCCTAGTTGTGGCGGCTAGTATTTCAAACACCATAAAACCCTAGACTTGACTTTGTTTCTAGGTTTTGAAAGTTGTGGCGGCTAGTATTGATATAAAACCCTAGACTTGACTTTTATTTCTAGGTTTTGATAGTTGTGGCGGCTGGTTCATAAAACCCTAGACCTGTTATTCTAGGGCAAAAAAAAAAAAAGTTCTTACCTTTGATAATCTGTTCTTGGTATCTACGGATTTGCTTGTCTTGTTTCAACGGAGTTATTCAAAGTCGAAATCTTCAGTTTCATTGCTAAACAATATTCGCAAATCTGTCCATTCATAATCTGTCCAGATTAAGGTAGAGCTCGATTTGTTGTTTGCGAAATCTGTAGTTGCGATTCTCTTGATTCCTAGTTAACTTGATATTGCGGTGGCTTTTGATAGTCGTGGCGGCTATATTGCAAACATCAAAAGCCCACTTGTAATTCTTGGTCAAAAACCCTAGTTGTGGCGGCTAGTATTTCAAACACCATAAAACCTAGACTAGACTTGACTTGTTTTAGGTTTTGAAAGTTGTGGCGGCTAGTATTGATATAAAACCCTAGACTTGACTTTTATTTCTAGGTTTTGATAGTTGTGGCGGCTGGTTCATAAACCCTAGACCTGTTATTCTAGGGCAAAAAAAAAAAAAAAAAAAAATTAAAAAAAAAAAACTGTTCTTACCTTTGATAATCTGTTCTTGGTATCTACGGATTTGCTTGTCTTGTTTCAACGGAGTTATTCAAAGTCGAAATCTTCAGTTTCATTGCTAAACAATATTCACAAATCTGTCCATTCATAATATGTCCAGATTAAGGTAGAGCTCGATTTGTTGTTTGCGAAAATCTGTAGTTGCGATTCTCTTGATTCCTAGTTAACTTGATATTGCGGTGGCTTTTGATAGTCGTGGCGGCTATATTGCAAACATCATAAAGCCCACTTGTAATTCTTGGTCAAAAACCCTAGTTGTGGCGGCTAGTATTTCAAACACCATAAAACCCTAGACTTGACTTTGTTTCTAGGTTTTGAAAGTTGTGGCGGCTAGTATTGATATAAAACCCTAGACTTGACTTTTATTTCTAGGTTTTGATAGTTGTGGCGGCTGGTTCATAAAACCCTAGACCTGTTATTCTAGGGCAAAAAAAAAAAAAAAAATTAAAAAAAAAAAAACTGTTCTTACCTTTGATAATCTGTTCTTGGTATCTACGGATTTGCTTGTCTTGTTTCAACGGAGTTATTCAAAGTCGAAATCTTCAGTTTCATTGCTAAACAATATTCGCAAATCTGTCCATTCATAATCTGTCCAGATTAAGGTAGAGCTCGATTTGTTGTTTGCGAAAATCTGTAGTTGCGATTCTCTTGATTCCTAGTTAACTTGATATTGCGGTGGTTTTTGATAGTCGTGGCGGCTATATTGCAAACATCATAAAGCCCACTTGTAATTCTTGGTCAAAAACCCTAGTTGTGGCGGCTAGTATTTCAAACACCATAAAACCCTAGACTTGACTTTGTTTCTAGGTTTTGAAAGTTGTGGCGGCTAGTATTGATATAAAACCCTAGACTTGACTTTTATTTCTAGGTTTTGATAGTTGTGGCGGCTGGTTCATAAAACCCTAGACCTGTTATTCTAGGGCAAAAAAAAAAAAAAAAAAAAAATATGTTCTTACCTTTGATAATCTGTTCTTGGTATCTACGGATTTGCTTGTCTTGTTTCAACGGAGTTATTCAAAGTCGAAATCTTCAGTTTCATTGCTAAACAATATTCGCAAATCTGTCCATTCATAATCTGTCCAGATTAAGGTAGAGCTCGATTTGTTGTTTGCGAAAATCTGTAGTTGCGATTCTCTTGATTCCTAGTTAACTTGATATTGCGGTGGTTTTTGATAGTCGTGGCGGCTATATTGCAAACATCATAAAGCCCACTTGTAATTCTTGGTCAAAAACCCTAGTTGTGTGGCGGCT